>CM021106.1:606535974-606829245 GCA_007115665.2 Sequoiadendron giganteum
ATCTTTGACTCTTCCTATCTGAAACTATGTGTTTTTCACCTACACAGTGCTGAAAACATAATGTAGGGTCCTTTGGAATGCACAAAAATGACCCACATGGGGTTTTTCTATGGCCCACAAATCCGATATCTGATACAATCAGATATTTGATATAGAAAATATTTTAAAATGTATAGCAATGGTAAGATTCTATCTCTACACATTAGAGTTTCACAAATCGGATATTCGATTTGTGCCCACATAGACCTAAGGCTTAACGGTAGAGATTGGGAGAGTGGTAGATTGAGAGAGGGAGAGGGAGAGAGGGAGAGTGGGAGGGAGAGAGGGAGGGGGAGATGGAGAGAGAGAGAGACAGAGAGAGAGGGAAGGACAGGGAGAGAGAGGGAGAGATAGAGAGGACAGGGAGAGAGTGAGTGGGAGAGGGAGAGAGAGTTTAGAGTTGAGGGAGAGAGGGAGAGGGAGAGGGGGAGAGGGAGAGAGTGAGAGGAAGAGGGGAGAGTGAGAGAGTGAGAGGGAGAGTGGGAGAGTGAGATGGAGAGGGAGAAATGGAGAGTGGGAGAGTGAGAGAGTGAGGGATAGTGGGAGAGTGGGAGATTGAGAGAGTGAGAGGGAGAGTGGGAGGGAGAGATAGAGGGAGGGAGAGTGGGAGGGAGAGAGGGAGGGAGAGGGAGAGAGGGAGAAGGGGAGAGAGTGAGGGAGTGGGGGAGGGAGAGTGAGAGGGAGAGGGAGAGGGAGAGGGAGGAGAGTGGAGTGGAGAGTGGAGATGGAGAGGGAGAAAGGGGTGGAAGGGAGGGATGTGGAGAGCGGGAGGAGAGTGGGGAGAGGGAGAGGGAGAGGGGAGGGGAAGGAGGAGAGAGGGAAGAGGAAGGGGGAGAGGGGAGAGGGAGAGGGAGGGAGGGAGAGGGAGTGGAGAGATTGGGAGGAGAAAAGGTGAGGAGCGAGAGGAGAGGAGAGGGAGGAGGAGAGGAGAGAGAGGAGAGAGGGAGGAGGGAGAGAGGGAGAGGAGATGAAGGAGGAGAGGGAGAGGAGAGAGGATAGGAGACTGGGAGAGGGAGAGGGAGAGGAGAGGAGATGGAGACAAGGACGGAGAGGGAGAGCGAGAGAGCGATAGGAGATCAGAGGAGAGGAGGAGGAGAGGAGAGAGGAGAGTGGAGAGAGAGTGAATGAGAGCAGGAGAGGGAGAGAGGAGAGGAGAGAGAGGAGAGAGGAAGAGGGAGAGGAGAGAGGAGAGGGAGAGGAGGAGAGGGAGGAGAGAGACATAGAGAGGAGATGGAGATTGGAGGGGAGAGAGAGCTCTAGAGTCGAGGGAGAGAGGAAAAGGGAGGAGGAGGAGAGGGGAGGAGAGAGGGAGGAGAGATCGAGAGAGAGAGAGAGAGAGAGAGGAGAGAGAGAGAGAGAGAGAGAGAGAGAGTTTAGATTTGAGGGAGAGAGGGAGAGGGAGAGAGGGAGAGGAAGATGGAGAGGGGGAGAGATAGAAGGAGAGAGAGAGAGAGAGAGGAGTGATTGAGTGAGAGACTTTAGAGAGATAGAGGTGGAGAGAGCGAGAGGGAAAGAGATAATATTTAAATATTTTATAAATTGGTAATATATATATATATATTTAAATATTTATGGATTAAATAAAATATTGAAATAATATTAAAATATTTATAGATTAACTAAAATATTGAAATAATATTGAAATATTATACATTTAATAATATATTATATATTAAATACATAATTCGGTAAGAGATTATCATAAATTTTATATTAAATATATTACATTATAAAATTTATTGGATATTATATATATTAAATTATAAACTTAATTGCATTTTTAAATCATATATTAAAGATTGTATAAATTGTTTTAAAACTGATCTAAAAGATATCATATATCGAATTCAAATCCGATATCGGATATCCGATTTGAATCCGATATCCGATATTCTGACACAAAATTTAATGCCTCGGTATTAGGCTCGAGATTTGGTTTGGACTTGCCAATCCTAAAAAGTCAACACGTAAAATGTGTTTAACAATTTACCTTGCTTTTCCAAACTTCGCCTATGTGGCTGGCGACTTTTATTTTACCTAAAATTGATGAAACGAAAAGGGTTTGTAAAGGAGTTTCTCAACTTTCTACCAATATAAATTATATTTTACTTAGAATCTAATAAATAATTATTATTTATTTTTTATTAGAATTACGACTAAAGTTCTGATTGATAGTCTGATAGAAAAACTTGTATAGCTTTCAAACGGTATCACATTTTTTGAATCCAAAACATGCGTCACATTCTATGCTTCACATACTATAGGATTAAAAAAAATAAAAAATGAATTCCATTAAGTTTTGACCAAGTTAAGGTGGTCAAACATACGAGTTTTTATATTTTTAAAAATTTGTAATAAAAAATTCATAATTAATTATTTATTTGAAACATAATTACAAAAAAAAATGCGTCACATTTGGACATGAGTCCTCTACTTATATCTAAAATCTTATAAAAAAATATTATGATTTTATTATGGTTAGGGTGGTCAGACAGACACCTACTTCTTATTTTTTCCCTGAAATTTTAGTGCTACTGAATTGAAATTTCAAATTTTCACCAAATAGATTTTTTTTTTACAAAAATTAGCCTAGTAGTTTAGAAACTACATTCAATTTTCCACAGGTTCTATTCTTACATATTTTTGAAATAATATAGATAACTTATTCAAATTTTTATGTCAAGTTGCCCAACTCTGATTTTCTGAATTTTCATTGCCACTTAAGGACCTGTTTTTTCCATGATGATCCTACACATACCTGCAAGTTTCGACCCCAAATTCTACTCTAAAGATCTCTGAAAATGAAAATTACTAGAATCTAGAAAATACCAAAAAAATCCAAAAATCTAGAATTTTGGTTCTACTTAGTTCTTTCACCCCATTTCTTGCTATCAGAGTGATGCGCCAGCCTTCAACCGAGTTTTTTATACGTTTTTTATTATATTTAACTTATTACTTTCAAATTGAATTTAATATCCTCTTTTATTAGTTCAGTTTCTAATTTTATTGAAAGTATTGATGATGTTCCATTTCATACATGTGATGGTGACTTGGCTTTAACCATGTCACTCAATATCTTTGATCCTTCTCATGAGATTCCTCTTGCTTTGAAGGATATCTTGTTGCAAGAAGATGAAATCATTGATAGCTTTCTTAACAGTACTCTACCTTCTCTTCATTCCAATGCATTCTCTTCTAGAGATGATGCATTAGTGAATGATGAACCTCTTCTCTATTCCAATGCAATCTCATCTAGAGATGATGCATTAGCGAATGATGAATCTCCTTCCACATTTGATCCTCCTCAGATCAATGTTGAGAATATTTCTTCAAATAATTATTCCACTAGTTGTGGTGATTATGTAAATGTAATATATGTCTTTGCTACTCCTCAAAGACCTAAGAGACCAATATTTATTTGGCTCTAGCTAGTCCTTCTCCTAAAATGATTTGTTGCATTAATGGTGTTCCATTTGATAGTGATTCTCCTAATCTTTCTAAGGATCCCTCTTATAGAGCGATAGCCCATACTTATAATACTAGAAAGAATAAACAAAATGTTAACCAACTTGCTTCTTTACCACCTTCTCAACCAAGTCTTCCATCATATCCTAAACCTACAACTAAAGCACCTGGTGATTATGATCTTTTCAAGCAACTCCGCGTTACTCCATCCAAGATCTCACTGTGGGACTTGCTTCAGTTTGCTTCGGTTTATCAAGGTATGCTCTAGGGAGCCTTGGAGAAGATCCTCTTGCCTACCTCTACTAGGTCGACAAATGTTAATGCATTGATGGCTCATGTTTGGGTAGATTCATTGAATATCGCATTCTATCTGCAAGAACTCCAGCCTCTAGAAGTAGAAAAGCAAGGAAATCCTCTAATGATCATAGTCAAAATTAATAAAATTGGTGTTAGACGTACTCTCGTTGATGCCGATTTGATGGTCAATGTGTGTAGCATTGATCTATTGCCTAAGATTAATATTGATTTTTCCTCTCTAGCTACTTCTTCTCTTTCTATTCATGGGTTTGATAATGTTGGTCAACAACCTCTGGGCACAATAGTCTTTCCTTTAAGGTTAAGACCTGTTATCATACCCACCCTTGTTATGTTATGTTAGAAAAATTACCGTATAACCTTCTTCTTGGTAGACTATGGATTCACTCTATGGGTGCAGTCCCGTCTACCTTGCATAAATCTATTAAGTTCATTTGCAATAATCGAGTAGTCACAGTCAGGGCTAAACCTGATGCTATGCACCTATGTGAGATGGCAGGTGCCCATTAGGCTTTGGTTGTGCCTACTCTTATCCCTTCAGTGTCTTCAAATGTGTTGATGTCTACTTCAGTAGTATCTATTACAATGGATACTCTTGATACAAATGTCCTTGAAGAAGATCCTTTTGAAGCAAGAAATCTTAAGTCTACTCCTTCTACCTCTTCTCAAGAGAATGCATGTCTTGGTGATGATTGAGGTTCTTTAGACTTTACAAAATCCTTCATTGGAGAATATAAAGTTGAATCGATCCACTTCAGTCCTTCTGATAACGCCATCCAAACCCGCCATCAAAGATGGTTATTATTCTGTCTTGTAGGATAATGTGAACAACAACTGTAATGTTCTTAAGGTTGATCCTCCTCCATCTGAGGAAGATGATCACACCTCTATTAAAGAGGCTAATGTTGGAAGTCCTATCAAGAAGGTTGATGGTGATCTTGTAGAAGAATGTAATCCCCATTGTTTGAATAATGCTCTCTATGAAGATCCTCCTCTTTCTCAATATTTGAAAACACTTTATGGCCCTGGCTTCAAGCTTGTCTCTAAATATGGATATGTGCGTAAAGTTTGTGGACATAACGAACAAGGCATTCAGGTCCCTATAGAATGTGTACCTCGTAAGCGTATTTGGGGCCCTTGGTTGCTTGAATGAACAATCTAAACATAAAGCATGATTGAATGCTGACATAATTTCTGCTCAACCTCATTCTCTTGGATTGATTCATCTGTCATTATCTGTTGTCTTCGTGTCTTCTTCTTGTGAGCAATCAAGCTTTTCTCCTAAAGAGAAAGGTTTTCTTCCTACTCCTCATCCTCTATCTGAGAAAGAACGTATTTTTTTGAGGCTTCTCAAAGTGCATTTAATTACTCTTCCTCCTACACATAAGAAATTTCATAAGCATGATAAAGAAAGACACTTTCTATGCGTACCATCGAGTGCCTGGCCATTCCACTAGTGAATGTAAGGCCTTGAAAGATAAAATACAACAACTTCTTGATTCAGGTGCCATCACCCATTTATTTTCTGACACACCTACCTCTTCTTCAAATGATAAGTGATATCAAGGTCTACTTCTATCTTGTCCATTCTAAGCATTTTTTCTAATGAGGCTCTCACACCTCCCTTCTTTAGTATCTTGCATGGTTATCCTCCCCTATATGCTAAGGGGCAGTGATAAATTGTTCTAAAGGTGTACATCCTTCATAAGGACCCCCTCTCTTCTCTATGAATTTTAAATGAAGTGTCCCTTGAGTGGACCCATTTTCTCTTGAAGGGTTCTTGAGGGACCCCCTTTTAATTTTTTTTTATCTCAAATGATTTCATTGGCATCTAGCTTGGGGGTAGCCTGACTAGAGCTATATTTTACCTTGGCATCTAGCTTGGGGGTAGCCTAACTATACCTATCTTTTATCTTGGTGTCTAGCTTGGGGGAAACCTGACTAAACCTATTTGTGACTGTCTTGAAATGCAACTTGCAGCAACCACATGCTTCTATAACCAGTCTTGATTTGCAGGACCGGGAACCTGTAAAGCTCCTTTGCATGAAGCTTGCCTTGCAGGACTGAGCTTTTGTGAGGACTAGTCAGACTTTGTGGAGTCTCTCAAATTGGGATTCCCTTAGGACAAAGCACTTGGGGAAAATTCTTTGCAAGTACGAGGACCTCTAAAGTGCTTTCATTCTACAAAATCTGTTCACCATTGGTCTACGGGCCTTTGGTGCAATTTTTTCAACTCTGCAGCTCTGAGGACCTACATAGCCTTTTGTTCACCTTCCGTAGGTCTGTGGATTTGTAGTGCATTTTCTCAACCCTCCATAGGAGAGAGTACTTGTGAAGCGATATCTCTTGGAATTTTCATTCCTTTCTCTCTCTTGAATTCTCTTCTTTCTTATCTTCTCAAATTGTATATACCAAATCAAAGATTTGAATCTTCTTTATCCTAAGTATATGCTCTTTCTCTCTTCAAAATTGGTTTCTCCCTTGACTTTTGGGTACATTCTTCTCTTCATTTAAGAATTATTCTATGTGTTATTTTTTAATTTGGGGATGATGCATAGTGCTGAGATAACCTTTTATATCGAGGTCTCTTTCACTTTGTTGACTCAAATCCTTTAGTTTTTTATGTGACTTTGTGTGTGTGTTATTCATGTATATGTTTTAACCCTGTTATGTAATGTATTTTCGTGTTCTAACATTATTGTCTTGTGTAGGTCTTTCTTGTCTAATGTGTTTGTGTTGTAGGTCTTCATCTTGGGGGCATGCTTCCTTGGTTCAAAGAGTTATCTGCTTCCTCTATAGCATCCTTTTGGCATTATGATGTTTTTTTTTTCAGTAGACATCCTTTAGTGTGTATATTAGTGTAGATTCATATGCCCGCTAAAGTGGGGGGAAAATGTAATGTCACAAAATTGCATCCCTTGCAATTTCACATACATTCTTGTATCCACTTTAGTGCCCACTCCCTTAGCACTTGTGTAGGGTCACTTTAGCCCCTACATTAAACCTTGTGTTTTTCTTATTCTCATCAGTTTTTAACATGATGTGTCTAGACACTAGTGCATCGTGCGGACTTCTACGTGTCATGCTAGCATCGTGTGACATTTCAACATTCAAATGATCATTTTAGAGCATGTTTTCCACTTGTCAGCCCCTTTTGTTGGTGGTAATGGCCCAAGACGCCTTGTAATGGCTTGGGAAGCTTATTTTCCCTCTTTAAAAGCTATCTTTTCAATTTATTTTGGGTCTTCTTGGCTTACCTATTGAATTCTCTTCTCCTCTCTACAACATTCCCTTGCTCTTTTTCTTGAAAAAATCTTTATAGCTCGCTACATTAGCACTCTCAAGCTTTTACAATGTTCTTTTTTGTTTTCTTGGCTCTCAAAAATATTGCTCTCTCTCTTTGGCTTCCTTAAGCCTTATAACTGACATCTCCCTTATCTTGTGCTTGCAAGCATCTTGGGATTTCACACATTCCCTAGATCAATTACATCTCTATCTCGTGTTATGGGTTCTCCTCCTTAAGCGGGGATTGCTTTTATCATGCCACATTTGCTTACTATTTTCACTCTCTCTATTTATCTGGTTGTCTATGGAGGTGGGAATACCAAAACGAGGGTTTGACTGAGGCAAAACCTTATAAAGCCCCAAAATTTTCTCTTGATATTACATATGCAAGTATTGAAGATATTCACGTGCTGGAGTCTTCATTACTTGGGTTGTTGTGAGAAGTTTCTATCTCTTATCCTATTTAGTCTTATCATCTACTTCACTTTATTTCAATTATGTTATATTCTATTACTTTCTTGCGTTCCAAGATTTTCCTAGTAGTTAGAATAGTAGTAGTCACCTTGCTATTTTTTGTGACATTCTCAGTTTTTGGTTTGTACGAGACACCAACACACCTCTAGGACTCCAGCGCACTGCATTGTCATCCATTGACCAAGAACTCACTAGTCTGTCCAAAAAATCTCTGTGCCTTACTCTTTCTGATTCTAAAACTTTGACTCTATCCCTTGAGGTAGTTTAGGGCAGTTCGCCTTTTGGGATTCTCTTGAGAATAAAGAGACTCATGAGTAGCAAATCCCCCTTCTCTACAAATCTTATACACTCAACAAGCTGAATATTTTACCTCATCTGTAAACACTCAACCCTCTACCCTCTACCTTGTGCTCTCAACCCTCAACCCTATACCTTAAAACCTAAACCCATAAACCTCAACCCTCATCGCTATAGCCTATACCCTCACCCTTACATACCCTAAACCCAAAACCCTTACATACATGCATAAAACCATACATACATACATACATACATAAATACATACAAGTATACATACATACATACATGCATACATACATACATACATTCATTCATACATACATACATACAAGAATGCATACATACATACATACATACATACATACATAAAGACATACATACATACAAATATATATACAAAAATACATACATCAAACATACATTTAACAAACTTGCACATAAAAAATTCCAAGCGAGACATAACGAGAGCACGTTATAATACACTCACATTACATCAAGCTTGAGAAACATACAATAAAATTTTGCAAAAGGGAGCAAAATACAAAACAAGAAATAACGATGTGCTCGCATTATATCTTGCTTTGGGAATCCCCAAGCCTTAGGCTTGAGATTTGCTTTGAATTTTCAACCCAAAGGCTTGGAGTGCCTTCCCAATGTCTAAAGATGAATTTTTTCATATTCTTTAGGATTTCACATAATCTCGTTCATGCTAACCGTCAAGTTTGCACGTGTTTCAAGGTTGAGTAAATCAAATGTCTGGGTAATGTTAGACTCTCTCTTAGCTATTTAACCTTGTAATTTTTTCACATTTTGACAATGTGGAGGCTTTCATCTTTTATTTCTTTTGTTTGTGGGTCTGTTTTTTGTCAAAAACCAATGTTTGGCATTTTTTACTTTATTTTTTAACTGTTCATTGAAATTTCAAATAAATTACATTTTTATTCAAACTAGAATCCATTCTACACATATTAAAAAAGAAGATTTTCAATTAGTTTTAAAAAAATATAGAGGTAGCACGGCCAAAATTTTGTTTTTTGGGATGTGTCTACTTTGAAAATTAGTAAAAAATCAAATATTCATTAAAACATTATCAAAAAAATTGGACATAAACTACATGCTATTAGCCAATTTATCACTAAAACAATTTTAGAAATACCAAATAATTTTTTACCTTTTGAGTGAGCCACAAAAGATGCTGTGTTATGTTTCTTTGACAAAAATAATACGAATTTCTATGGCCCCCTTTTTTAAACCCCTTAATCTCTACCATTTTTTTTTTTAAATTAGTAGTTTAGAAAGTAGACTAAGAACACTACAAACATTGTTTTTGTTGCATCTTAAAATTTGAGTGTAGCTATCCTCAATTTTTCATCCAAGGTCAGTATTTCTTGATTTTAGAAAAAAGGTGGCCACTTAAGACCCTTTTTGGCCCTCCATCTTTTTGCACTTACCTGATAATGATTTATGAAAATGTACTTTATTTGGTTTATTTATTTTGTAATTTTTATGTAAATCGAGGCACATAATTAAGGTAGTATCTTTAGTTAATCTCATATTGATGGTAAGTTATCTTCTCATTTTTTTTAATATTTTAAATTATCATGTTACACATGATCGATCAATTAAGTTGTAGGTCTAGATGTAGGACAACAACTAATAGTATATTATATAGTATAAGTATTATTTCTACACAATTATCTAGGAAATGGAACTCGCCTTCTATATAGTATATTATATCTGGGGGCAAAATATGTAACACCCAAAATTGAGATCAACATACAAATTTAATGATGATTTAGTAATCTAACTCATAACCCATGTGACATGCTCATTTATCCTCACATCCTTTTCCATCTTATATAATCTTCTTTACATCCTAACACCTTCCTTCATCTCTACTTCATCCTTATTTATCAGCGTCTTGGTTTTCTTGTCCTTCTCCCTTTTTGAAATTGTCATCACCTACCATTAGCTATAGGGACACATAGACCTCAGAGTTGCTTGGGTGAGCCATATAAAGTTACAATGTTAGTTTTCTCACATACATACAAAACAACAATGAATGAATGAATGTTTTTAATTAGTCTACAAAACTAACCAATCTATGGAATCCACGGAATGAAATTGAAATCTATAATTTTACTCTAATATTTTATGTCCGTGAAGAACGACCAAATCTTCATGCCCATAAAGCCAATTCTCAACTCGTGGCAACTCAATCAAAGTTCAGTAGCGCGTAGTGTAAATTGTTGGCAAATTCCCAAAGGCCATCTTTGGTTTTGTGGGCGTTTTAAGTCTTCTAATCAATTCTAATACGAAAGTGAAAGGAAACCCACGCGCCACACATTCAGAAATGTCGGTAAGACATTTCCCGGGTCATCAGCAATGAAGATGGACAGAGAACGTCTTTTTGACCTAATTTTAGATTGGGCTAACCAGAATTTATTGCATAAAATCTCATGAAAAATATTTTTAGCAGTCATCCCCCGTCTCCATCAACGCCACCCAAAATTTGTTGGTGACAAAGCACACAAACCATGTCATCGTTGTTTAGTGGAATTCAAATTCCCAAAATAACGAGTTCGTTGTTTTTCTTGTTACTGCAGACCTCTATCAGTGTATGTGAAATAAAAGTTGTCTTGGAACATGAAAAGGGCCAAATAAAAGTGGATAACATATTCATTTAAAGACATGTGAATACATAGATGTAAGAAATAAGTATATAGGGCATGGATTCATACAAATATGGATGGTTTAAGTGGTCTATGCATAGACATATGTGTTATGGATATGTAGGTGGAATAAGTCAAGGGGCCAAAATTATTTAAAAATATGTCATTTGTCAATTTATTTATATATCAAGCCACTCAACTCAAAGTGGGTCCAAAACTAGACAAGAAATAACATAGGTATGTGAATTTCACCATTATAATTTTCTCTCACACTGACCTATATGTGAATCATAGAATGATCATGCATAGATAAAACTATGTAGCACCCACAAAGATAAATGTAAATAAAAAATTTATTTATCAAAGGATATAATCAAATATCCATATTTAACATAATAGAGCCTACAAGATGTCATCATTTTGGTTTCCCTTCTATGTACATAGTTTCCAATGGAACTAGATACAAGTCTCTATAGGAACTTGTAAATATCTACAAAATCTAAACATGAGTGTTTTAGCAATAGGATATGCTACCCTACAATGGATTGTATTTGAAGGGTACAAGGAATTGTAAGAGGGGGGAAATAATAAATAAAAACTAAATGCAATATAATTATAAAATAATGCATCATGTAATGATGATCTAAATTTCTTGAAAGGTAAGTGTAATAAGCACATGGACAAGAGATGGTCTAAAGGAATTTAAGTATGTTGCCCCAAACGTGGGAAAATAGTTGTAATGTGGTCCTCAGTGGCTAAGAACACCCATATAATTGCATAAGGAATTATGGCACATGAATTAATAACAAAGTTTCAAATAAACCACAGAGGCATGATGCCACTACAAACACATGAAGCTAAAACAAAGGCATGAAGTCTCAACAAATGCAAAAATCTGAAATAAAGGCATGAAGCCCCCCAAAATGCATAAATCTACAATAATGTGGTCATGAAGATATATCACTTGAATAACAAAAAAGTGTAAAGAGAAGAAATATGACCATGAATATACAAGACATTTCTATGAAGGAATAACTTTTAAAGGGAAGACATGGTGCATTGTATGTGTAAGGATACATATAAATAATAAATCAAATGTAATTTTAATAAATGAATGATGCCTTGATGTAATCTATACATATTATCAATCAAATCTCATAATAAATGTAACACACTTGTACCCTATATTGAATCCCACTAATGCACTATATTGAAATATCTTGTAAAACATTAGTTTCTTATATTGAATCCCACATTCCCAAATAATAAATTCAAACCCTCAACCAAATAACTTATGTTGGTTTGATGTAATCACAACCTATAATTAGTAGGAGGTACCCATTATTGTATTATAAACCAATTATTGCATTATAAACCAATTGTCAAATAAACCCATTATTGTATTATAAACCAATTGTCAAATACAAGCAACTCTTTTGAATACTATTTGAAATATATTAAAAGCATTATAAATAAAGAAAAATGTTTCAACTATGAAGAATACTTCCTTTATATAGATGGTTATTCTTGAGATTCTTTCTCAATAATGACATAGCTACTGGAATTTAAAAAAATAGTAATTTTTTTGAAAGTAGATACATAAACATAAAATTTTCTACTTTGAAGGTATTAAAGGTTAATACAATTCATCCCAGCAAGAAGAAACCATCCTGGAATAATATTTGATCCTTGAAATTCTAAATATTAACTTAGGTATATCTTAAGAGGATCAAAAGCCAAAATAGAACTTCCAACAATGAAGAAATATTTCTTTGAGAAGATACATTGTTAGTTCGTAAGATGTTAGATTAAAATGGAACTCTAACTATATTGTTAGTTTGGAATTTTGACAAGCATGTATACATGTAGGCCATGGTTCCTATCACATCTACCCATCAAGAAAATAGTGGAAAGATAGGGATAACACTTAAATCAAAACCTATCATTATTAGAAAGGGGAGAGGATTCAATAGTCATGCAACTTAACCTTACACCAATTAAGCTTCTAAATGGTAAGTCAAATTTTTATAAGAAATTCAACATATTTCTATACATAAGTTAAGCTCTTAAAGCTATTGTTTGGGATCTAAGCATTAACAATATAGCCACATTAACTATGTCTTCCCTAAATTATTTGAAAAGACCATCATAAAATTATATTGGAATTTATCTATCAAGGATTGTATTACCCACCACCTTACATATGATTCAAATGATTAGTTATTTTTTTAGGAAATATATGAATATATACATATATACATATATATATATATATATATATTATATTTAATATATTTTTTATAAAGAAAAACATAATAAAAAATAAAAACTAACTTTATAAATAAGAAATTAAAAAGGTTACTAAAAAAATACCATAGAAGCTATTCACATGTATGAACAACTTACTATGGATGTGGCTACTGAAATTTCTATTTTAAAGGCTTTTGAATTGCTTTCTATTATTGAGAAGGAGGTCCCTTCCTTTCTTGTGATGCTTGTTGTTCTTAACTTTTCAGTTCCCATCCCCAATTCTATGGTTGGTTGCGACAATCCTTGTCTAGTTTATGCATTATTTTCTCAACAATTGCTTTCCCCAACTAGGAATTCCTCTTCCTAGGTGTCACATACTATTTAGGTCTTGAAGGGAGTCTCCCCCCTCTCCTATTTTAGTGGATGTTGATAATGAAGTTTCTTAGAACATCACCCAAAGAATGAAGAAAGGTCTTTTAAAACATATTTCTTAATCTTGTGTCTAAGGCAATGACATACACATCATTAGGTATGGTTATTATACTATCTAGTCATTTGATGTTGTTTCTTGTCCTAACATTTTTATTGCAACTTAATATTTGTCCCACATTTTTATTTCTTTGTGAAGGAGTTGGAACCATTTCAAAATCCTCTTTACTTAATAAAACAAAACATATGGAGAGGAACCAATAGTTGTGTAGGCTAACTTTTTAAGAATGCAGTGGTTGCAAAGAATATTATAGGACCTCTATTTTTTTAGAATTGTGAATTGACCTCTTATATATCTACAACTAAGGTTTGGAGGTGTGGCTCATCATGCAACTTTCCATGTCAACACATCTATTGAGAAGTGTCCTAAATTGAATTTTTATAAAGTCAACCAAAACCTAATCATGGTATCCCTAATAATTGAACAAAAAGATACCATTTGTTGTTAGAATGTAATATCATATATTTTTTAAAAATATATCTTATATACAACCTAATGATCTCAATACATTTTGATAACCATAAATATTTTTATCTCTAACCTTTATATCCAACACAAAGAGACTAGTAGTTGAACACAAAAATAACTATTTTTTGTTATAAAAATACCACATTATTATTATAAGTACATGTTATACTCAACTTTAAATGATCATAATTTTTTTAACAATTCTTCACATTTCATGAGAAATTATAAGGTATTTATTGTGCCCAACTTTTATATTTGTGATAGGAATAACTATTAATATGAAATACTACAACACATATATATTACCATCCCAATAGTTGTACACTTAAGAATAATATTTTTTTACTACATGACAACAATACTTGTTTAAATAAACATCTTATTTTATAGATGACACACTTATAATGAATAATTATGATATTTTATATGAAACAAAAAATATTTATTTCACTTGTTAATAAATTCATATTTTTATATAACATTCATAGATTCTCCTCTATTCATTACCCTAAACCTGATCCTAATCATAACCCTAACCCTAACCCTTATCCTAATCATTAGTCAAATCATAACCCTAACCCTAATTCAATCTCTAACCCAAAATAAACCCTAGCTCTAACCATGATTGAACCATAACCTTAAATGAACCCTAGATCTAACATAATGCTAACCCTAATCTTGATGCTAACCCCAATCCTAGCTCTAACTTTACCCTAACCCTAACACCAATTCTCATCCTCATCCCAATCCTAATACTAATTGTAATTGTAACCCTAATCCTCATCCTCATCCTAATCCTAATTATATCTCTAACCCTAACCCTAACCTTAAACCTATTTCTATCTCTAATCGTAACCAAAACCGTAGCCCTAACCTAACCCTAACCCTATGTTCACTAATCCTCATCCTCATCCTAATCCTAATCCTAATACTAACCTTGACCCTGACCATAAGTGTAACCCTAATCCTCATCCTAATCCTAATACTAACCCCAACTCTACCCCTAATCCTAATTTTATCTCTAATCTTAATTTTAATCCTAATCCTAAAACTAACCCAAACCCTAACCCTAAATAATTTAAAGTCTTTCATGTTGCGATGTGAATGCTACTAGCATATATATATTAAATTAATTTAATATATATAATATATGTCGAGAGATATCCTTCTCGAGGCGTCTATTGAACATTTATGTGAGCAAATTATTAAAAAATAGATGCCTCGAGAAGGATATCTCTCGACGTATTTTATATATATTAAATTAATTTAATATATATGCTAATTATATAACATTCATAAATTCTCATCTATTGAAATATAGATCATCTTAACATTTAATGATTTTAATTTACATATAATATAACTTATAATCACAAATATAAACCTCATCCACCTCCCAGCTATTGGTCATTAAGTCTTCTCCACTATGCTAAAATCGATTCTGAAAAATCGCCATCTGTAAACACATTTTAGAGAGCATCTGTATGTACGACGATTTTCTACGTCCGAGAAGAACGGCCACTTTTTAAACAGAGCATCTATGCTTGTACTCCGATTTTTCCGTGAAGAACGGCGAAGTCGTCAAGTCATTCAAGCCAATTCTCAACGCGTGGCAACTCAATCAATTTTCAAGAGCGCGTAGTGTAAAATTGTTGGCAAATTTCCACAGGCGGTCTTTGGTTTTGTGGACTTCTACTCTTCTACTCTTCTAATACGAAAGTGAAAGGAAACCCAGCCGCCACACGTTCAGAAAGGTCGGTAAGGCACTTTCTGGGTCCTCAGGAACGTCTTTCTGAGACTGGGCTAACCTGAATTTGTTGCATAAAATCCCATGAAAAATCTAATGAGCAGTCATCCCCAGTCTCCAGCAACGCCACCCTGAAATTGTTGGTGACATAAACGCACAAACCATGCCATCGTTGTTTTGTGGAATTGAAATTCCCAAAATAATGTGTTTGTGGAGTTTGTTGTTTTTCTTGTTATTGCAGACCTCTATCAGTGTCCAAATTAAATGCCCACCACAAGAAAGAAATTATCTGTTGCATTTCAAGGCCGCTCTCGCAGATAACTCCAGCAATTTACAATCTTGGCAAGGCTTAAATTGCTGCAAGTGGAAAGGTATTGGTTGCAGCAACCAATCAGGTTGTCATGTTACTCTACTGAATCTGACAGATCAGAAATTGGGAGGCGAGATCCACTCATCGTTGTTTAGGCTTGAATATCTACAACGCTTAGATCTCAGCTACAATTTCTTTCCGGGAATTCCCATCCCTTCTGACCTTGGAAAACTTAAGAGACTCACTTCTCTTAACTTGTTTTCCAGTGGTTTTCAAGGCGAAATTCCTGCGACTCTGGCAAACTTGTGGAATCTGCGCTACTTGAAGCTGAGCTCAACGGACAACGCAGCAAAATTGCAAAGTCCGAGGCTGCCAACTTGGCTGAAAAATATGAAAAGATTGGAACACCTCACTCTGCATAGAGTGGAAATTTCAAGGGCAAAGGAGTGGGACAAAGTTGTTACCAATCTATTCTATCTGAAGTATCTGCGCTTGTCTGATTGTGGGCTAAAAGGGGCACTTCCTTACTCTTTACAGAATCTCTGCAGTACTGTACATCTGGATCTGTCTTCCAACAGCTTCACAGGGGTAATACCGCCTTTTGTGGGTCACCTTCCAGCTCTTGCTTATCTTGATCTCAGCTCCAACCATTTCAATGGTACAATTCCATACACAATTTCAAGGCTTGTTACATTAAAATCTCTTTTGCTTTCGTCCAACAGTTTAACAGGTTCCATTTCGCTTTCCTTCTTTGAGAATATGACTTCCCTTGAACAGCTGGTGCTTTCTCATAATCATTTGACTGTGAGCGTCGTTTCCACTTGGACTCCCAAGTTTAAGAAGTTGTCTGGACTTGGACTGGCTTCTTGTAGGTTGGCTAAATTTCCTGAATTTCTTGTGAAACAATATCATATGTTTGAGCTGGATTTATCTGGCAACAGTCTGGTAGGGAATATTCCGACATGGATATGGGAGTTTCCCGTGCTTTTTCGTCTCAACCTTTCATCTAGCGAGTTAACTGGAAGATTGCCATTGAAGCTTGCAGCCGAGAATCTTGGGTTCCTTGATTTGAACAACAACAGTTTGGAGGGTGCACTTCCTCTGCCACCTGCTGGTATTTTATATCTAGACGTGTCAGATAATAATTTTACAGGTTCAATTCCTGGTGATGTTGGAGCATATTTTCAATCGGCGGAGGTTTTCTCTATCTTGAGGAGTAAGATCAGTGGAAGAATCCCAGACTCTATCTGCACCACAAATATGCATGTTCTTGACTTGTCAGGTAACATGCTCAGCGGTACTATTCCTCTTAATTTTACAGCAAACTGTTCGGATTTAAGAGTTTTGAATTTGGGTGTAAACAATCTGGTGGGTGATATGCCGGAACTGGGAAATCTTACAAAACTTCAGACGTTAAGTCTGAATGGTAATCATCTAAAAGGGCCTATTGAACCGTCCGTAGCAAATTGCATTTCTCTCCAAGTTCTGAATTTAGGAAATAATGATTTTGATGGTAGCATTCCCCAGTGGATTGGAAATCTATCAAAACTACAGCTTTTGATGTTGAACTCCAATAAATTTCAAGGCACTATTCCTCCCAATATTTTTGCCCTCAAGCAGTTCCAAATCTTAGACCTTTCTCACAACAATCTTTCAGGTTCTATACCAGAAAGCATTGCGAGTTTACAGGCAATGGTGAATGCATCACAGTTTAGTCCAGTGCAGCTCGGGTACCAAATTTCAAAAGATATTTTTTGTAAGAATGAGGTAACCCTTTCCACAAAAGACATGTTTCTTAAATATGAGATCATTCTGACAATTTTTAAGTTTATGGATCTGTCAAGCAACAATTTATCGGGAAAGATTCCTCCAGAAATTGGATCCCTTCGTGGTTTGAAAGGTCTCAATCTTTCTAGAAATCATCTGATCGGCAAGATTCCAAGCACAGCCGGAGGCATGGATCAATTGGAGTCTCTCGATCTTTCACTAAACAATTAGAGTGGAAAAATTCCTTTGGAACTTCAATCTCTCAGTTACTTGCAAGTCTTTAATGTCTCTTACAACAGGCTTGCGGGAAAAGTACCTCATGGAGGGCAGTTTTTGACCTTTGACGAGACATCTTTCGTGGGCAATGCTCATCTATGTGACATTCCATTCACCAACAGTACTTGCGATCTTCCTATTTCAGATGGTGGTGGGGAAGAGGCAAGTGAAGACAAAGAAGAGGACTCAGATTTTCAGATGGATTATTTCCTACTAGGGGTGGGCTTAAGTTATCTGTTAGGGTTCTCCATTGTCATTGTGCTCCTCTCATTGAATGTCAAGGTTAAGAAGGCCGTCTTCCAGTTTTATGATGGTATCATTGTGGGTATGCTTAAGCGTGGATAGACAGTGTAAGAATCATAGTACAAACTCCAATAGTATAATATAGGTAGTCTTTTCACTTAATGTTTGTTATTAGCTTTTCTCATCTGGGTTGAAGATGGAAAGACAATGTAAGAACAGCAATGTAGATACATCTATTATAGTATAGGTTTGTTAAATCTTTGTATTGGCTTTTATTTTCTCATATTGCAATTTTAAGATTTATAAAATAAATAATTATATTATGAAACACGTTTGGTGAATCTTTTATTGATTCGTATCATTTTAATAATTCTTTTTAATTTATTATAAATAATGTTGGTAGTTGAATAATTATTTGAATTTTTATTAAAATACTATTATTCTAGATTTTATTAGATTTTTGAATATTTCATATACAATCAATATTTGCGTGACCATATTAATTTATAATAATTAAATAATAATTTAAGATGAATAATTTGACAATTTATAATTAAATGAAATAATGTAAATTGAAATAATGATCCTTAATTTTATAACCAAAGGTGGAAAAATTTGAATGAATGCTCTAAAATTTGTAATGTCTCCAAATCCAAAACAAATAACTTTAATCTAGTATATTCTTTGGGTTTAGAATATTCATTTCACTCGATGTAGGGATATTGAGATCAAGGGTAAGCCCATGAAGATAGGCATCAAGCTAGTACAGATACATGATGTTGCGATGGAAGCCTCAACAAAGGCATACATATACAATAATTGGGTAGGTCATCAAGATATGTCAATAGTAATAATGAATTATAAAGGGAAGCAAGATTCCCATGATAAGAAGAGATGTCCATTTAATGACATAGCATATGAGGGGATGACGTGATGCACCCTATATGCAAGGATATATAGGAATAATTACTCAAATTTGTAAAGCTAAGAAGTAAATGATGCCCTAATATAATTAGAAAAATATATCAAGGAAAGATTATAATCAAAGCATAATAGTTAAATAAGGTAAACTGATAACATCATGTGACATGTCGGTAATCTTTATTGAATCCTACATTTCTAGATGATACATTCAAATATCAATGACAAGCACTTACGTTTGTTTATAATAATATAGAAAGATTCATGATATTTAAAAAATCAATTGTCAAATAAAAGAAACTATGTAAATTTAAAATAAAGAACTAGTATTACAACTAACATCTGATGATACAATTACAAGGATCAAGAATATTTACACAACTAAATCTACATTAACAATCCTTAACTAAATAAGTAAACCTCGCATTATATTATGAATAGGTTCTTTTAGAAACTTTTCATGAATTATACAATTGCTACAATTTTTAACTTATGAACAACAAGAATGAACTCAGGTACCAATACAATAATGTGTCCCATCTCAAATCACACATTTTTTTCAAAAAATAATAATTTAAGTATATAAGAGTTACATGTAATAGGTTTGATTGAAGGGGGTTAGATCGAATGTCCTAGGCTTAAATTACCCATGATGGAGTCTTCTCATATATTAAAATATTGATCAAAAAGTAAAATTTCTTTACCTTCGTGGGGGATCAAATGAAGCCACTCAAAAATTACTTTTTATAAGTATGTACCCCTCTATATTAAATTTAAAAATATTAGAATACATATTATATTTACTTCAATATTATTTTATAATTTTATAATCAACCAAGGTAAATTACAAAAAAATAGTGACCACTATTCAAGACACTATTTTTTTTTATGAAAAATTAAATATTGCACCACACTCCACATAGATCTCCTTTCAATGAAAAATAAAAATTAAATTTCCATGTATATGCTAAGAGAAATTTGTTATGAAATAATAAATGTCTTTTATTTATTAAAATAAATACAAAAGACGTTTTTCTCAATTCTTGTTCCTCTACGACTCTGAGAGCCTAAGCATCTACCATGAGATTGATCTCATCATGACTAGGTATCTATAGGATGTTTATTTGTGCAATTATTTTTTCATTTAACTATTTCCCCTTCTCTCCCCTTTCTTCATCATAGAAAGCAAAAGTGACCTTTTCATCTATTTTTTCTTTTATAGAGTATATTTCAATTTTGTTTCATGTTTTTCTTCATCACTTCTATAGATCTAATTGAGTTGATATAGGAATACACAAAACCATACAATAATAGTATATCCTCTTATTTTTGATTTTAGTAATATTGAGATAATCATTACTAGAAAGCACTTGAGTTGGTTTATTTATTTATTTTGTGTTTTTCATATAAATTTAGGCATATAATGAAGGTAGTATAATTCATTAAACCCACATAGATGGTAATTTATCTACTCACCTTATTATTTTTACTTTTTTATTCTTGTGTTACACATGATCAACCAATCACTATGTAGGTCTAGATATAAGACAACAAAAATCATGCAAGTACAAGTAAGTGTCATTACCACACACCTATTTAGGAAATAGAACCTACCTTATATAGTATACCATACCATAGGGGAAAATATTTAAGCACCAAAATTTGGATGGATCAACATACGAGTCTAATGATGATTTTCCAATATAACTCAACCCACATGGCATGCTCACTTTTCCTCACAAAATTTTCATATTGATGTGAGTCATCCTTCCATCTTAGCAGCCCCCTTCATGTGTCCTTCACCCTTTATTTTCACCATTTTGGTTTTCTTTTCCTTCTTAAATTTTAAAACTATCATAAACTATCTTTAGCTACAAGAGCACCAAAGAGACCTTAAGGTTTTGTCGTTGATCCATATTAAGTTACAAGGTTAGTTAAGTGAACTACTCTAGTAAGAGAGAAATCCACACCATAACACAAGTGACCCTATCATAAATAACATGTCCAGGGTCCTTTATTTTGACCAATTTTTTGTTTTCTTTTTGGTCACTATCTTCTTACTTTAATTTCCTCCTCATTTTCTAGGCCCCACTTTCTATATTTCTTTCTTCCTTATCCTTACGTACTTTTTTCCTTTATTATCCTCTCCTCTTTTACCTATATAAAATCCCTTCTATCATTCATATGATAGAGAGAATGCATAGAGAAGAGAAAGATAAGAAATAATATTTGACTATGGAAGCTATAAACTAACTTTGAAGAATCAATATTATTCATAGAGTTGTAAACTATTATGATACATCTACGAGTCTTAGATAGAAGATCTAGATCCCTTCCTCTATGAACTTGAATCAAATTTAGATGATTTCATGTATATTTAAAAAATACTAATCCCAAGTCCTCATACCTATGCTCTAGCCTCACTCACATAGCATAGGAACCCTCTTGTCCTTCCTCAAAAATATATTTCAATCTATACCTTACTTTTTCATCAAGTGGGGTACAAAAAAATGGAAGATGAGAAGAAATTTGATATAAAATTTGGATCCTCTAAGAATACCTTTAGCAATAGTTACATAGAATCTTAAAAAATTCTTCTAGGTTCTTTAATTCTAAAATAATATTATTGATTTAAAATTTTTATTTATTATAGTAGTTAGATTAATTCAATTTTCCTATGGATTGTAACACTTAATTTATCTTTCTTAGTTTATAATTTACTTAAGTAGAATTACATTTGAATTAATTTTTGAATCTTGCAAATAGATTAGAAGCTTCTTTGAAATCTTTGCTAAAATATTATAAACCACAAAGTCCACAAAGTAAGAAAATATATTGAAGTTACTCTCCTTCAAGTCTCTTATGTCTCACTTAGATTTTCATGCCAATTGTGTATACGGATCAAGGAATACAATATTGAGTTAGTTTTGAATGAAATTAGAGAGAATGTACCCATTCTTAGGAAAACATAAGAAGAATTTGAACAAAGAGAGATAAGAGGAGAGTCTAATGTCCTCCATACTTATGTCTAGAGCATCTACTAGATTGATCTTTAAAGTAGTACTATACTATTCATCATTCATTATAAGTTGAAAGATTTATTTTTGTCATATTACCTAGAGGTGGGAATAGTTATGGTTTGATCTTTCTTCACTTGAGAAGCTTACTTCCTTGTAGGTTTATTGATTTATTACTTTTTTTAGAAAATTAGGATTGGACTGTAGAATGTTGTTAAAAAAATATAATTATGGTTTTGGAAGTAAGGATTTTACTTGTCACAACATGAGGACTTAGTGGTATTAGAAGAAGGATAAGGTATGTGATATGACTTATAGTTTTCCTCTTTATGGTGTATTTTTTCTTCTTCAAGTTTTATATTCATGTGATATGGAGAACTTGGGAGAGCTAGGGAGCTTATAGGTGAGCTAGTGAGAACAATTTTTTTTTGATGAATATGTTATATTTTGTAATATGTTGATTGCAGTTTACATATCATTATCAATTTTATGTAATATTGGTTTGACGATATGAGATACACACTCTATGAGAGTATTTTAGGTGGAATTTATGTTTCTTTAGTTGGTTCTAAACCAAAAATTACCTATGCAATGGGAGTTTCAAGAATTATATGTGCCCTTGGTGATAGGTTTCATTGGATTGCAATATCAAGGGTCTTCCAAAATTTATTATATTGGCATGTTTATTAACATAGGAGACAAAAACCTTATGTAGGATCATTCATATAGGGATTGGAGATATAATGTTGGATATCCATGAAAGGAGTAGAGACTCTATCAATGGTTGTAGTTAGTTATATGTGAGTAAATGACTATGGTAATTATTCTAGCTATAATAGAGAATGTGATGTATAATTAATAGATTAATTTGGAAGAGAAGATAATTTAGGGTATGTTTAATGTTGAAAATTGTCACCCTTGACAATTTAACACTAGTTTTAGCTCCCCCTATGTTCTAGGACCTAATTATGCATTTAATTTCCCATTTTATAAACATCTTTAAAAAATCAAACATGGGAAATGGGATTATGCATTCAATATTTGGCCTCAACACTTTTGGGCCCCGAAATGAATGGGTCTGGTCTAGGGTGCCCTACGCCCTAGACCACCTTTATTTGGAACCATTATGAATACATTAGTATCATTATTTTAATATTTAAAATTTTGAAAATTTGAAATTATTTACATAAGTTATTGAAATTTGATTTTTGGGAAATTAGATTAATTTCATATAAATACATAGTATTTTAATAATTTTAATCCCAAGATTTTTTTTTGAGAAAATATACTTCAAAAATCATTTAAGAGTAGTCGATCAGATTTTCAAGATTATTGCATTTTATCATTTAAGCATCATGCCATATGTTATGTAAGTTGGTTCATGTTTTGCATAGTTTTTTTTTATGAGCAACAACACTTGTAGGATTCAAATTAATTCAAGTCACGCAACAATTGATCCTTGAAGGTGATGAGTATGACTTCAATCCATCAAGGACATCAGATTTGAGTGGTGAGTTATAGAAAGTTGTTAATTCATTAAACTTGTTTATCAAATTAACCTCTATCCAACCAAGGATAAGTTATCTTTTGTATCATAAATTGTCATTGTGGGGGTAGAACTACCAACATAGGATTTGACTTAGGAAACTCCCTATATGGCACAACCCTTCCCCTCTTTTTATCTTGTAGACATTTATAAATCTAAAGTGAGTTGGAGGAAGATTAAGGACTAATTTCTTATTCATGTGGTCAAGCCCTACAAGTTTTCAAGCCACAAAAACTAGATTTTCTCATCAACAGATGAAGTTCTGATAGTGAGACCAAAAGGATAGAAGCTACAGATCAGTGACTCGAAGCCTATGTTTTTAGATCCTAGAAAATAGAAGGAAAATCTAGGGCATACTTCAACTCAAAGCAGCTAAATCATCACCAAATTTTAACCCCAGGTTCGTCTATTTCTACCTTTTTCTTTTCTATATTTTGTTTTTTATTTTATACATCCAATTCCTTATAAATCATAATAGACTACTTCATTTACATAGTTTACATAGTTATATCATGTTGCATCCTCAAAATAAGTCAATTAAAAATAATCCAAATTACTCATCACACACATAAATATTGGATTAAAACCCTCATCCACCATTCTAGCTCTTTCATCAAGCTTTGTAGGCAAGTGGGTATTCATGATCACTTTTAATCCACCAAATAATTAGGAAAAGTGTGGTTTATACCCTATATAATTTTCCCAATCAAACATTTTGGTGAGCCTAACTAATTCAAGCACTTTAAATCTTCTAAAATCTAAAACATATCATTTTAAAATTTGAGTGTGATCTCAAATGTTATTTGCATTCATCATTTAGGCATGCATATTCAACATAAAAAGCATTGAAAATATCAAAATTTGCATTAAATTTTACATCCAAAAGACATATAGGGTTAATTTTAGTCATTACAATGTAGATCTAGTTCATGCTTTCATTGGTATATCTACATTAGGTCATATACAATTTGAAATCACATCTAAAAGTGTTCAAAAAAATCATTTACACATGTATATAGTGAAAAAGTGAAAAAATACATTGTATTGTTGCAAAAAATTAAAAAGATTTCAATTTTCATATTTTTCAAGTTAGGATCAACAAATTTCTATACTTTACAATCTAAAAATTGAATTTTCAATTGTATTCATTAGTTGAGAGTTTTGAAAATCGCTTGCATAGTTGTATTTTCATATTGTAAAATCATATTCTGTTAAATTCTAGAAATTTATCTACTGTCAAACTTGAACATTCACTAAATAAGAATAATAAAACACTATGCCATACACCTAAATTTTGAACTCAACAAAAATATCTTGCTAGTCTAGGGTGCATCACACCCCTAAAATTCTATTTTTTTCTCAAAATTTTGTGGCAGTAGCTTCTCAAAATCTTTTGTCCAAATATGCTTTTAGTTTCTCTATTCACTATAGTGTAACATCCTATATCTCATCGCACATATCTATTAAAAATACATTATCTTAATTTATGAATGCTTTGGTAATATACGGTCCTCTTTAAAATCTTTGGTTGATGTTGTAGACATGCAAAATATACGCATGCATCTAATCATACTTCATTTAGCGTTATTTCATCTATTAATTAAATAAACCAATTTAATTAATTCACTAAGCTTATCTCTTTAATTAAATAAATCCAATTATTTAATTATCTCCTATAGTTCCTGATTTAATTAAATCACATATATCTAATTAAATCACTCATATCCATTTTCCTCTCATTTGATTTAAAAAAAATCCAAAAATGCAAATCAAATGTCACAATCAACTAATCACTAGCTTAATTAGTTAAATCCCTAATTAATGCTAAGACTAATCCATGTCCCATCCACTTGCACAATAAATCATTTAATTTGATTTATTAAAACCCCTATTTTCCTCACAAAGGCATATTCCCACATTAACTCCCCTGTTTGAATTTTTTGGCCAAACACAATTCCCCCCAAAATCTTCAACCATATTCATTTATTGCCATTTTCAAATTTGAAATGGGCACATCGGCCAAAACTTGCACAAGCATGGGCCAATCCCATTGTGACAAGTGTCTCTCTCTCATTTGTTGGGTTTTAGTCCCACATTGCTCAATCTTGGCTTATCCTCTCTCAATCTTTCCTATAAATTCAATGCCTTCTCTCTCATTTTTTGTCTACAATTTGGAGCATCCTCATTATAGGCAACTTGAGTTCACTGTGCATCTCATTGTCTATCATCTCATTTGCTTGACAAGGATTGGGAAAGGGCTATCTTCTACATAAAGGATAGCACCAATCCACTATGGAATCGATATATTTCATGTTTTAAGTGCTTTGTTCATTATTGTCATTGTTTTCCACTTTGAATCATGGAGTATTATTTCATAAGGATATGTATTTCTGTTATGTTGTTTTTGTCATTTTACTACAATTTGCAGATTTTCATGTCCACAAAATGGCTCATTTATATTTATCAACTGTGTTGGTTTTATGACTTGAGCATGTGTAATATACAAGTAGGATCTATTGTGGGTTAAAGTTAAACATTGCCTATCAAATTTAAATGATACTTGCAAGTCTTTATCGCTCACAAGATCATTTTTTTACTTTAAACAAAGTTTAGGAAATTTAATAGTTTAAAATTGTATTCATTATGTCATCATTTATTCCTCAAAAGTCATACTTCTTATTTTTGATAACTTTATGTTGTTTATAGGTTGACATCAAGGTTGACATTGGAGGTTGACTTTGGAATCAAGAGAAAACAAAGGCGAATGGAGTGGAGTTGGAGATCTTTTTGAAATCAAGATTTGAAAAAAACATTTTTTAATGCTTGTAGTTACAATCTAGAGCCTCCATTTTCTACCCTTGTTTTTTGTTTTAAACCAACTCACCTTTCTTTTTGGGTTTAAAATTAACCATTTGACTTGATCTTTTCAAGTTGGTTAAAACTGAACTTAGAAACTCACTAGATTTTTTTTGGGTTTTAAAAATTGGACAAGGAAAATTTCACATCTCATTTTTGTGCTTTTAAAAGTAACTCATCACTGCTTTATGGACTTAAAATGAACAAGTGTTTATCATTTTTTGCAATCTTTTTCACAAATTAACATCATTTAAAATGCGTATGCGCTTCTCTCGCGCTTCACATCTATCTTGAGAATCAAAATCATTTCGGTGATATTAGGTTGTCTACAAGATTGCCTTCACATTTCATTTGGGTTCTAAAAATTGAACAAAACTCGTTTAGTGTGAGAAAAAGGCATTGCGAGTGTTCTCTCTTTGTTCATGCAAACAAAGATGATCAAACTATGAATGCACTTAATCGCTATTATGTACCTTTAGAGGGCCTGCCTTGGTGGGAAAAAGTACTCACCCTAAGGGAACGACTCAGGCGATAACGGGCTAAAGCCAAGCTCTTCCAAACCGCTATATAAATTTGTGTTCATGGTGAAAGCCATGGACGATGGGAAGCAGCGTATGATAACTCTCCCCTAGTATCTTTATGATGCACAAAGACCTTGTTCTAAGGGTTGGGAGATCTCTCACAAGGAGTTTATCATTGTACCCCCTAAACTGGATGCCCTTACTACAAAATTTTGTTTAGAATCCAAAAAATACCTTATATTTGTTGGTGCAGGAGGTCATGTCCTCTGAAGCCACCCCACATATACATGCGGTTTTGTTGTAGAGATGAAAAGTATGCCATGGGAGATTCATGGGTATTGATGCTTGGTTGACCCGAGAAGCTAGTGCACTATAAGGGGGAGCCTGTGTGGTCAAGCATCTAGTCATCCACACAGAATATGCGTAGCTGGATTTATCCAAGTGGGAACCTGACAAATATTGCCTTTGTTTCCAGCCTAGGGTTGTACAGATGCTTGGAAGTGGAAAATACATTGCTTGGTCCTCAAAACAATTGAAAAACAAACATTCACAAGGAGCTCCAAATTTCAAACCCCTTGGAGGAAACACATATCCTTAACAAATTCAAGTACTCTTGCTTTCCCTAGGGATCATATCCTTAGAGGTTTCTAAGTGCTGGGATTTTATCATCATTTGTTTTCACCAAGGTTAAACACTAGGAAACCTTTGCATTGATTTCCACATAATGCACTTTGTGGGATGAAAGAAAATTAGGATATTGGACATTTAGTTTGAAAATCATAATCAAGAAAAGTGTTTGTGGTAAAAAGAACCAAACCTAAGAAAGATAACAAAAAATTGAACCACACATGTGCTTGGTCCCTTTTGAGTCATTTGGTTTCCATGCGAACATTGATCTTTTGGTTTGAAATACTTTTAGGGAAAAGCATGTTCTTCAATATCTTGGTCTAGTAAACAGGTCCTCGTAGGGTCATCTAGGATCAAATAAAACACTTCATCCATCCAAAAATTTATCAAAATTCCATCTCACCAACAAGTTTTGGAACCTTGGAAAACATCACTTATGCTAGACTTTTGGGAAAAATCAGCATCACCTTGTTTGGCTTAACACACCTAGCCAAATTATCCTCTTGAACAAATTTTCCTCTAGGATAACACAACTTCCTGAGGTCTAATAGTTCATAATCACTTTGATTGGCTTAACACACTTAGCCAATTCATTCTCTTGTGCAAGTTTTTCTCTAAGATAACACAACTTCCTAGGGTTTACAAGTACATTACCACCTTGTTTGACTTAACACACTTAGTCAAACTATCAAAATAAAATCAAAACAAGTCCTAAAGTCTAGCATTGATCCAAAGTTCAAAAATCCATATCATTCACCCCTTTCATCCTTCATCTCATCATTGGTCCTAAACCCCTCAGAGGTTAGCAAGGTCGAAACACAAGAGGAACATGGAATATAAACCTGACTCATACATCATGAGTAATCCAAGTCAACCAAACTATCCAAGCCTTACAATGCCAATTGATTTTAAAAACTTTCATTTGTACAATCCATACATGGGATCATTATTTCCTACAAACATCAATGATACAAAAAATGTGAGAATTCCCAATCTAAATTTTGGAACACCTTTCCCTTTGGTAGATTTAAATCAAAGTCAAAACATACAAATCTATCAACCAAAAAATCAAGGCATGAGCCTTCCCCCTTTACCAACCATCAATCAACCGAATCTGAGCAACACCCCCTTCATAAATCAAAGCATCATAAAAAATCCTCTAGTTGTGCCATGGATATTGCAACAACAAATGACAACCATTCAAGAAACCCCAACAATCAACACCATTCCCAATCCACCACCACCACCACCACTGCCAAAACACAACATGGCAAATCATTCTTCATCATGTTGCAAGCCGCTCAACAAGCTGCCCACCAAAAGGCACTCCAAAACCAACAAGCTGCACAACTAGCTGCTCAGCAAGTGCAAGCAGAATTAGCCACCCAACAAGCTGCACAAGCGGCTCAAGTAGCCCAAAAAGCACAGGATCAAGCTCAAGCCCAACACCAAGCTCGACAGACACAAGCACAATTCCGAGCACTATTGCAAGTAATCCATCAACAAGTAGCACAATAACAAGCCCAACAAAAAGAATTGTTGGCACAACAATAACATGACCAACAACAAACATTGTTGGCTCAACAAAAAACACAAGCATTACTCACTCAACAAGTCTTGCAAGAGATTCCCACCACAATTGTTGAAAACACTAATCAAGATCTATCCATCAATGAGCACATCAAAGATGTTTCCACCTCAACCAATGATCAAATCAACACACACCAAGAGCCACCTTTCAATCATGATAAAAAATCACCAACGATACCCAACAATGATCTAATTCAAGAAGTGCCAACATCATTTGATCCTATGGTTGAAAACATTGACAATCTCTCCACCATAACTGTTGAAGACAATAATCAGGATCTATCCATTGATGAACACGCTGAAGATGTTTCCACCTCATCTAATGATCAAACCAACATACATCAAGAGCCATTTTTTAGTCATGATCAAGACCCATCCTACAAAGATCTATTTCAAGGAGTATTGATGTTATTTGATCCTATTGACATAAACCAAGATCCTTCGACCAATGATCATGTTGAAAATGTCTCTACATCGCCTTATGAGTTAAAGGACATATCTCAAGAATTTATTCTAAAGCATGATCAACATCTTCCATCAAGGTCTAGCAATGGTTCTTCCCAAGACATGTTGACATCCTTTGACCTCATGGTTACAGATATTGAAGGAATCCCTAGCTCTAGACTTGATCCAAGTCCACTCAAAGCTCAAGAGGATATTGAGCCAATTTCCATGCCTAAGAACGATGTCCAGGAACCCACTATAAGTAATCCATCCTTTGAAATTGACTCATGTCAAGAGCTTGATCCAAAGCATGTCAAAAGTAGTTCTAAAATCATTCAAGATCGAGAATTCGTATCTCCAAGATACTACAATGATCTAATGGAAACTCTCCTATCTATACAAGATGTCGCAAATAATGATCATATCCATATAACACATATTCCTCCATCTACCCACAAGATGCTTTCTTTGGATGGACACGTAGATGGTCTTCATTGGAAACAAGAGTCTCATACTCTTGACATCATTACCAAGGAACAAGAGTCACCTACTCTTAACATTTGTACACATGACCAAAATATGGAAAAATCTGGAGACATATCAGAAAGAGATCATGACGAAGGCTTCTACAAAAGTTGCAAATCAGAAACATCCTATGGACACCTAGCAGAAATAGATCATGAAGAAGGATCCTACATAATTCGTGAAACATCCCGTGGAATGAATCATGAGGAAGAATTTTATGTGGACAATGAATCATCAACACTTCTTGAAGAAGTAGTACAATCTGATATCTCACAAGATCAAGCTAAAGATGTCAATCAGGAAGTCATCCCACATATGGAGGATCCAATCACTTATAAACTTGAATCACTTACCTTTCTTAGGGAAAGATATCTCATCAATAAAGAAGCTGACACTTTTGAAGATCCACCATAGAGCAGAGAAGGATTAACACCTTGTTTCCAAGCTAAATCATATCTTATTGCAAATAAAATGTTTCAACAGATGAATTATCAAGGCAAAGGATTAGGCCTACATGAATAGGGTATCATGGAACAAGTACAGATTGTTGGTAATCCTAAGCATCAAGGCCTTGGTTATTCAACAATCAAGGGATCTCAACATATCAGTAATACTTCCACAAAATTGGGGGAAAATTCATCTCGAGAAAATGTCAACACAGGGAGCACAAAGGATCCTTATGATGAAACTGATGCCAATACTACAACCAACCACGTCATGAATCCTCATCCACCCGTTACCCCATCCACGAATTGGGACCAACATCAAAATAAGGGATATTTGAATCAAAGCATGAAGAATGCTATCAAAGAAAAAGTAGCGAAGCACAAAGGACAAATCAAATACATATGGATACCAAAGAATACAAAGAAAAAGTATCCCTACCATACTCCATTAGTCAAAGAAACTATGGGGAAAAATTAAAAAGGGAAAAGTATCCATCAAAGATGTCCACAAGGGAAAAAACAAGCTTCTCAAGCGACGTACAAAGTTTATTGAGCTATGGGTCCTAATTCCAAGCACACTTCCGTATCCACTCATTATTTCTCATCTTCCCAAGTTTGGATAGTCAAAGGTTCCAAACTGTCGACCAATCCATCTGTTATTCCTAAACACACTCCATCCATGCCTCCATGCATGATACCCAATTCTCACATTGACCATGTGTTGGCAACAACCCTTCATCATAAGGATTCAAAAGGCACTCTATTGCGATGTGCGCACAAAGATGAAGCTAACTCTGGTACCAGCAAAGCAGAACAAATTTCTCAAAATTTGCTTTCAAGTGCATGTATCTTGGGAAAGCAATTTCTTCAAGTAGGATATTGATGGCACATTATGATAGAAGCATCAATGTTAGCAGTACCAGGTGATTCAACATCAACTTAAAATCTCTCAAAAAATACAAAAAATCAGAAAAATGTCCTAAAAAAATTGTCACCTTGATGAAAACCTGGCAAACAAGCATCTTGGTGACAACAAAAAAATAAAAAAAATAAAAAAATCCAAAAAAAATCAGAAAAAAGATTGAAAACAGTAAAGAGAAAAATCATCCTCTAGCGAAAATGATTTTGTGGCACTTTGGGCAGGTACCATGATGAAAACCTGGAAAATAGGCGTCATGTGTAGAATCGAGCATTTGCGTGCGCCAGTTCAGGAGAAAGCATCTTATCACATTCCATAATAAAGCATCACATCAAAATCATCAAAGCTATTTTGTTCCAAATCAAGCTTCATCAATCTTGATCAATTGAATCCAATCAATTATCACCTTGTTTGGCTTAACACACTTAGTCAAACCACCTTCTTGTGTATGGATTTACTCTAGGATAACACAACTTCCTAGAATTTACAAGTGCATTATCATCTTATTTGACTTAACACACTTAGTCAAGTTATCCAATCCATCATTAACTTTTTTGACTTAACACACTTAGTTAAACCATCCTCTTTTGTACAAGTTTACTCTAGGATAACACAACTTCCTAGATTTTACAAGTGCATTCTCACTTTTGTTTGACTTAACACACTTAGTCAAACTATCAATCCTTTGATCTGATCAATCAAATCCTAGCTTGGTTTTCAACAAAATCCCAAAACAAAGCACTGATATCATCACATATCCATATCCAAATCATCAAAATCATACGAAAATCCTAAAACATTGAAAAAAAAATAAAAAATTCAAAAAAAATAGAAAATCAAAATTCAAAAACATTCAGAAAATCAAAAATAAAAAAAAATCCAAATCATTCAAAAATTCAAAACATGTCAAAATCCAAAAAAAAACAAAAATAGAGTTGTCGTCCGAACTACGTCGTCTCTGAGCTTGAACGTAGGCAAGGTTGATCTTTGATCATCCCCTGAGACAATTAAGGTCAGTCCTTAGGCGTTTGTTGCATTGGCAATCCGTTTTCCCATCTATTTTACAATTAAGATCAGTCCTTAGGTGTCCATCTCATTGGCAATCCATTTTCCCATCTATTTTACAGTTAAGGCCAGTCCTTAGGCATCCGTCGCATTGGCAATCCATTTTCCCATCTATTTTATAGTTAAGGTCAGTCCTTAGGCGTCTTTCATATTGGCAATCTGTTTGCCCATCTATTTTACAGTTAAGGTCAGTCCTTAGGCGTCCGTCACATTGGTAATCTGTTTTCCCATCTATTTTACAGTTAGGTCAATCCTTAGGCATCTGTCACAATGGTAATCCGTTTGCCCACTTATCTCATCATTGAGTCAAGTACGTCGTCAGACAAACTACGTGGTCTCTGCATTTATAACATAGGCAAGGCTAATCTATGGATCAACTCCTGAGACCCCTAAGATAGGTCTTTAAGTTAGTCTCTTCGTCATAAATCTTGAAAATACCAAAAACATTTGTAAAAAATCTCAAAATTCCAAAAAAAAACCTCAAAACATTTGAAAAACCCAAAATGGTGCATCCATTTCATCTTGCTTTCACCTGTGATTGTCATCACTCATAATAAAATCAGTCATTGCTTTCACCCTTTGGTGAGTCAGTCAGAAGCCAGTCTAGTAGGTTCCAAAGTAAACACCTAATTGTCAGAGTCTTAAGTCTAAGTTAGTAAGCAAGCGAGTTGATCAACTCGGAGTATCAATAAATTATCACCCAAATCAGTCTCATCAAAACCCTGATCACTACATGTCCTAGGATGAATCCTTCCCATGATGGACATAAGCATCAGGTACCCCACAGTAGTTTAGCCTTGGCTAGTGGTATGAAGAACATTAGCTTGTTTGTTTATTTTATCTTGGTCTTGTTTAGACTTATCTTAGTTTGTGCTCATTCCAAGGACCTCTCGATGATGCCTAAACAAATCAAGTTTAGAGAGAAAGGAATAGGGAAACGATCATTATCTTTTTATCTGCTATGCTTGTTGGATATCTTTGTAAAATAAATTCGTCATGCATACTTTGTTTTGTTTGTAGAAAGGATGTTTTAGGTATCTTGTTGAACACATAAGAAGGCTTGCCTTCTTATGTTTTGGCCCGAGATGTCTAGAATATCTGAACCGCATTCTGAATAAGGTCATGTTTGCCAAGTGTGAACAAGAGTACTCCTATTTGTTTGATGAGTGAAAGTCCATGACACTAGGCACCACGCCATCTTGGTTCTTAATACCTTGATGCATCACACCTATGTGTGTTATCAAATATAAATAAGGGTATGCTCTTTATCTCTCCCATCCTTGGATAAGAAATACATCATCATCATTCATCATCAAATCCAATAAAATCTTGACGACTAGTGGACTTGTTGGACTTCTACATCCTCTTGGATTTAAGTGTTGATCCCTCTCATTCTTCTATCCTCTTTTGCGCTAACAATGCATCCATCCTACATCCATCCTACATCCTACATAATCACGTCATATCATCATAGGACAACACTATCCATCTCATTTACCTCACATGCATTGCATAAGATCATTTAAGTTGTCTAGGATAATATAAATTTGTTATTCTAAGAATCTTCCAAACATCTCATTTTCATCATCATTTTCATATAGATCATATAGCCTAACCATCCATACATCCATTTTGAACCTCTTTATCGCGAGATCGACCTCAAATCAAGTCTTTTCGCTCGATCTCTTGAGGGGGAAATGTACTAGCGTACTTCTTTTAGCTGGGGCATCTGAAAAAATCAAAATTTTTTCTAATTTCGATGTCAGCGGCATCATTCTTTGAACCAATGCAATGAGTACATTGCTTCAAAGAGGGGAAAAATGTAGACATGCAAAATATACGCATGCATCTAATCATACTTCATTCAACATTATTTCATCTATTAAGTAAATAAACCAAATTAATTAATTCACTAAGCTTATCTCTTTAATTAAATAAATCCAATTATTTAATTATCTCCTATAGTTCCTAATTTAATTAAATCACATATATCTAATTAAATCACTCATATCCATTTTCCTCTCATTTGATTTAAAATAAATCCAAAAATGCAAATCAAATGTCACAATCAACTAATCACTAGCTTAATTAGTTAAATCCCTAATTAATGCTAAGACTAACCCATGTACCATCCACTTGCACAATAAATCATTTAATTTGATTTATTAAAACCCCTATTTTCCTCACAAAGGAATATTCCCAAGGAATATGCCCTCATTAACTCCCCTGTTTGACTTTTTTGGCCAAACACAATTCCCCCCAAAATCTTCAACCATATTCATTTATTGCCATTTTCAAATTTGAAATGGGCACATTGGCCAAAAATTGCACAAGCATGGGCCAATCCCATTGTGACAAGTGGCTCTCTCTCATTTGTTGGGTTTTAGTCCCACATTGCTCAATCTTGGCTTCTCCTCTCTCAATGTTTCCTATAAATTCAATGCCTTCTCTCTTAGCTTTCATCTACAATTTGGAACATCCTCATTATAGGCAACTTGAGTTCACTGTGCATCTCATTTGCTCGGCAAGGATTGGGAAAGGGCTATCTTCTACATAAAGGATAGCACCAATCCACTATGGAATAGATATATTTCATGTTTTAAGTGCTTTGATCATTATTGTCATTTGTTTTCACTTTGAATCATGGAGTATTATTTCATAAGGATATGTATTTATGTTATGTTGTTTTTTTCATTTTACTAACAGTTGCAGATTTTCATGTCCATAGATGTTTCATACCATGTGTTTGGTAATGAGTCTCCTTCACATGATGAGACCCATGTTCATTCATTTCCAAATGCATATTTTCCTAATGAGGATATCTTGAGGCAAGATAAAGTAATCATAGATGAATTCTAAAACAATTCAATACCTAAAATTTATTCTAATATTGTCCTTTATCCTTCATCGGTATGGCCTACTCATCCTTATCAAGAATCAAAAACACCTACCATACCTCCACTTGACATGTTTTCTTCATCACACAAAGAAAGTACATTACAATTTATATCTTGACCATTACCCACGAGAGACCTTGCTAATTCCAACCAAGATGAGTTTGTACCCACAGATGATCTTCCATCATATGATAAAAAGTTGAGTGATACACCCATCAACTTAGAAAAGTGTTATAGCCAAGGATTTAAGATTCTTTCTAAACAAGGTTGTGACATATAAAATGAACATAAAATTCATAGTCTCTTGAAAAAAATTCTATCTAAAGATACAAAATAAATTGACTACAGAGGTCCTCCACCTTTACATAAAAAAATTATTCCATCTAAACCACATACACCCCATGGACCTATAAAAAAGGTTATCTTAACCCACTTTACATCATTTTTTCGAAATCGAGTGTAACTTATGAACACTCTTTTAATTGGGATTCATTAAACTAACTCCTATGCAAGAAAGAAGATATTCTCAACACAAGAATAAAAATTCATTCTTTCATGTGTACCATAGATCATTTGGTCATGCTACTAATAATTTTCATGCTTTAAAGAAGATATTAGATGATATGAATCTTTGCAAGGAGGAATATGATAAAATGATAGAAGTTAAATAGTTAAGGATTTTCTCCTTGCTAGGTGGTAGTTATAGTATCATTGGATACTCATTACCATGAATGGAGACATAAAATGTTTTGTGAAAACATATGTCATCAATAAGGAACAATGTGATATAATCTTTACAGGCTCATCTTTTCCCTTACACATGGGGGAAAGGGTAGTTCGCCTTATGTAAGGTGTATTCCTTTGAACAAGGGATCCTTTACCTGTTCATTATTTCCTTAAAATATTAGTGCAACAAGTGCACTAATAGTTTAAGGGGGACATATTATCTCACATTTAAAATTATGAAATGGGAATTTAAGCTATACGCCTTCCTCTAGTGGTGATATTACATAATTTGTACCTTAGAGTGTGACCTTGTTTCTCATATAATATCCTCTTACTAGTAATATCATGTACAGTTGTTCACTAAAGTGTGGTATCCTCAATTTTTGTTAGTGTCGAGCATTTGTGGTGGTATTACATGTGATACCCCCTAAAAGTGTGACTTTTCATATAATGTTTTGTACCCTTAGTAGTGGTGTCATGCATAATACCACCTAAGGTGTGACCCTTCATTATATGACTTGTCCTTTCTTAGTGGTTGAATCATGCATAATACTACCTAAGGTGTGACTTCCCATGTATTGAGTAGTTTCCTTTGACATATTTTGATTTATTTATTGACATACATCCTTGGTAGTGGTGTTATTTATAATGTCCCATGAGGTTTGGCCTATTGATTTTTGTCCCTTGTAATGTTAAACTTTGCACACATTTTAAGGTGATGTTTGTCGCTTGCAAAATTAAAATTTATACACCCCTAAGGTGATTTTCATTCTCCATGATGTTAAAATTTGTGCACCCCTTGAGGTGATTTTCATTCCTTGTGATGTTAAATGGTCCCTCGTGATGTTAAACTCTAAACAGCCCATGAAGCATGATTTTCAAAATAGTCCATGGAATTAGCATAATGCAACTTGTTGATTCATGAGCTTGATCTTGTTTTAATATGGCCACCTAGCATAATAAAATTTTCTTGCTAGTGGAGCCATGTGTTTCATGAGTTACCTAGCATAAAATAGCTTGCTAGCCTTTTGAAATGCATCATATTGCATGGACACCTAGCATAACACAACTTGCTAGTCAGTAGATCCATGTAGCTCATGAGTGAATTAGTATAATGTAGCTTGTCAGTCCTTATGAGAGCACTATCTTAACTAACATCATATTCGAGAGATGATGTTTGGTATTTGAGACAAAATTAAGATTGAGGTGTCTTTCCCTTAGTGAATCAAATCTTTTTACTACTAATTTGTGTTTGTGTTTTATTATTTACATCTTTTATGTGTCTTCTTTGTGTTTGCATTGTGTTTGTATTTTGTTCTCATTATTTGTTTCATGTTTTGTGTCTTCATTGTGTATGCTTCATGTTTATCATGCTACATTACATCTCTTACATGTGTGTTCCTTTGTCCTTATATTATCTTGCTATATGATCTTGAATCTTGGGGGCTAACACATCCCCTAGATTCAATGCCATCCTATCTCTTCAATATTTGGATAATTGAACCCCTCTTGTCATATTCTTACTTTAGTGTGAGTCTGAGCATAAGTTCATAATCTCACTAAAGTGGGGCTAAATGTAGCATAAAAAATTGTCACCCTTGACAATTTCACACTAGGGTTAGCTCCCTCTATGTGTTTGAACCTTATTACCCATTTTATAAAATCTTTAGAAAATCAACAATGAGAAATGAGATTATGCATTCAATATTTCCCCTTGACACTTTTGGGCTCTAAAAAGAATGGGCTTGGTCTAGGGAAACCTACACCCTAGACCACCACTTTTGGCTCCATTTTGAATATGTCAGTGTTAGTATTTATTATTTAAAAATTTGAAATTGTGTCAGCAATTGATATTTGATTTTTGTGAAATTAAATTTTAATTACATATAAATACATAGTATTTTCACAATTTTAATCCCAAGAGAAACTACCGAGGAAATATACTTCAAAAGGGTTGATGCAAGAAGTTGGGTCCATAAAAAGCTCAAAAAGTGGAAGTGTTTTTGTTGTTTTTCAGAATTTGTCACACTTGGATTGAAAATTTGAAGCATTTACTCAATGAATCTTAAAAGAAGGTCAATAATATGAAATTTAGTATTTTGAATTTAGTTTCCAAATATGCAATTTATTGTAATACCCAAATGATAGAAATTAAATTTTAATAGGCATACATGTATACAATCCACTTTCTAAAAGTCTCTTTTTAACATACCATGCACCTAGACAAACACCACTTTTTGACCTAAATAATTTTTTTTTCTTATTCCTTTTGGGAAAAGTTATGTAACAACATGAAGATTGACGAGGATATATTTTTGTATTTTTTTTAATATATTTTTTTAATTGAATTTTTATTGGCCTTAATTGTTGTTTTTAAAAATCAATGTGAACGACAACATAATTGGACCTAGACTAAACATTTTTTGAATTTTTTTTCATTATGTAGAGAATTGTCTGAAGATTGATGCCATATATTTTTTATTAAAAAATTAACCAAAAATATTATTGAAAAACAAAAAGAACCTGATATTTCAAGTTTATGAACCAGTTTCCTTACAAATTAATTAAAAAATATAAAACATAATCCAATTTGTCACACCCCATCTTGTTATTACTAATTTACTTTTACCTTCATAGGTAAATAGGATGGCAAATGCAATCATGATTTTGCTATGTGAAAGTGTTGATAAATGCTTTGAAATAGTATTTATGTTTACATTGATGAAGACATACATTTCTTTATGGATACACTTAAGTTTAAGATACATATGGATTTATTACGAACATTTAACTAGCATTGCAAATGTGCTAAGCTGGTTGTAGGGACATGTTCAATCCTCCAGGTGGAGGGGAAGTATCACTTAGGAGAAGTGATTGGTTGGATAACCCTTAATGATACTAGAAAAGGGTATTTTTATATTTAAAAAAAATGTTATTTACATTAGTAGGAGTTATTAAAACTTCAAATTTTTTAAAAAATTTTATTTTTTTGGTAAATTAGACTCAAAGTGGTTCTCCATATATTTTTAGCCAACAATTTTAGTTGAGAAAGTTGTGGAAGTATCTAACTTATCTAGAAAGAGTCTTACTAGATCATATGTTTGAACAAAATTAGTTTTTAGTTAGAAATACTTAAATTAAGTTGTGTTGATAAGTTGGATGAAAGTGTGGCATATCTTTGTGCTTTTACCCCTTCCTTTTGTTAGTATGCTTGATTGATGAGGTGAACATATTTTGAATGTATATATATTTATACATATGCATGTCAATGATAGACCATGCACATGGGTGATCATGTACATGAGAGGACATATGTAGATGTACCTATACATGATTACAAACGGGTTGCTTATGGGCATGGTGTTATCATAGGGACAATAGGATATATACATATATATGTATATATATCACACAAATATTTCTTATCAATCAAATAGTAATTATATTGGTATGAACATATATCATACATTTGAAAAAACATATAAACATATGTGTACTACTATATGAATATATATATATATGTGTGTGTGTGTGTGTGTGTGTTTATATATTTGTTGATTTGACAATTAATGAAATTGAATAAACATGATTATATATATTGTGTTTTATATATGCATGCATTGATAATACATACATACATATATGTAATGATATATGTTATACCTTGGGATATATATTTAAATATAAGGTTATGGTGACACTAACTCATTTGACTGCAAAATTCGAAGAAAATTTCTAACGAAAGATGTAAAATGAGATGATCATTGGGTACTTGTGATATTTGATGTGTAATTTTCAATTTTTAAAAATTTTATCCCCGACATTTGTCGAAATTTTGACAAAGGTAAATTTCCGTTGAACCTAGCTAAATGGTGCCATAATTTTGAATTTAATTAACATACTCTAAAACCTAACAAAACCAGGTTGTAGCTCATCAAATTGTAGAAGTGAAAGGTCAATACCAGCGTCGAGGAAGAGTTTGGAGGAGTGAAAACAAGGTCAATATCAACGCCGAGGAAGAGTTTGGAGTTAAAACAAGGTCAATACCAGTGCTGACGAAGAGTTTGGAGGAGTGAAAAAAAAGTCAATACCAGCGCCGAGGAAGAGTATGGAGGAGTGAAAACAAGGTCAAAACCAACGTTGAGGATGAGGTTGAGGGAGCTCAAGGAAAATCGACGATCAAGGGCCAATGAATACTGTAAGTTTGGCACCCCCATTCTCTTTAACCTACAACTTTCATGCCTAGCATGGAATTACGCTTACATAAAATAAACTAAAACAAATGAAAGTTTATAGGGGCAAAGGAGCCCATGTATATGCTAGGCTAAGATAGATCTAATGAATAAAAATAGAGGCATACAATTCTTCTTTTATACCCCCACCACAAAAATATGCAAGGAAAGGTCTCCTCCCTTCTTGGTAGTGATAACCCACTCCACACACAACCCTTAAAAACTATGAATAGAGGAATATAATCTTTGAAGAACTCAAAGTTGATTCTCTCCTACCTGATGCAATATTTAGTCATTTTATCCTTACAAACATTTATAGTGATTACTAGAGGCACATAGACCAATTGTTCATAATAGAATAATATGATCATACTTTTTCAATGGTGGCATTATTATAAAACCTTAGGTTAAATGAAGAACCTTCATTTGAAGGTGATGTCATCATGACCTTTGAATGAAGAACCTTCATTCAAAAATGATGCCATGCCAAGACTTTCAAATGAAGGCATTTTTTATTTTAAATATTTCATGTCCAAAATTCTTTATAAAAGGAACCTTTGCATGAAGGACCTTCAAATGAAAACCTTAATTCAAAGGCCCTTCATATGAAGGTTCCTTTAATGCCATCCCATTATAGCTCTTAGAGTTGTTAGAGATATTTTTGTTTTGAAATAGAGATTGGACCATCAAATAGTGTCACCATGAATCTACCAAGATATCCATCAAATTGATAAACCTTGACTTAACAACCACAAATTCACAAGAAAAATGCCCCTGTCAGCCCTAGGGCATCAATTCAATGCCAAGTTTCTTGCTTTAAAAAACCCCTAAATGCAATGAACCTCTATCATACCATGTTGCACACCAATCCACTAAGTTACAGTTCCAAGACAATGGGTGGATTGGTGGATGTCATTTCTATTTAGCCCTCAAATCCTTACACATGCAAAACATGGCAATCCCTGTATTTGATTGTTTTCTCCCATAAAACAATGATTTAACACTATAAAACAAATGCAAATGAAAGGGAGCACATGTATTTATCTACAATAATGATCCCAGAGCATTTCAATATTGTACAGATCCATACAACACAAAAGAACTTCAAAAAAACAATTAAAACATAAAAAATTGCTTCAAGAACATGGTATTTGATATGAAATTTTGGTATCAACTCCTCCAACAATTACAACAATTGCAATGGGATGGGAATAAAATATGATAGAAGTGGGATAAGAAATTTATTGTTTGAAGCATCAAACCAATATGTAAAGCTGAAATAAAGTGCTAACCCCTTAAACTGAACAAGTTTCTTTTAAATTAAGTTTGTTGGGTAGCCAATTATCTTAAGTTATCAAATCCTACCATCATACATAATCAAAATTTTGTTGTTTCAAATGAATATGAATACTAAATTTCACTATTGAAGATGTTGAAACCTTGTCATAGAGAACTAGAACATTGATGCAACCACTCATCTTGCCTTAAAACATACCAAAAGTCTCGTAGCAATTAGACATAGGAAGGTTGAAGATGAATTAAATAATTTTTACTACAAAAGAATAAACTTATGATGACTTAAAAAGGCCTAGTACACACTCCCTCCCCATTAACCACTTAGACATATGGAAATTAAATGTAAATTTTCTGCTATTTTTAGTCATGTAGGTGTCCAATAAACCACTTGGTGGTGTTTCCCTTCAAGTTTATTTACTTTAATGAAGAGAAAAAGTCCTTTGATTACAATTAAACAATACATTTGAGGCATTGGTTGTGTAATTGGTGGACCATAGTCACATTTAAAACTTGTTACAAAGTTTGGGAGTTAAAACATTAAGTAGATTTGATTTGTGATGGACACATTTGGACGGTAGTAACAATAACTTGCAATCTATCAAGACTTGATTACCTTATAACCTACCAAATTCTAGCAATGAAATGATAGATTAATCATAATGTCACCTTGGGATCACATCACCATGAAAGAAGTTCATCCAACATCCTTATGAGTGCAGGTACCACCAAATAGGTATTTTTCAGATCTGTCGTCCTCGAGTGAGGGAAATTAAGAAGAGAAGAGGAAAGCGAGACATGTAGTAGGTCTAAAAGAGGGAGATCAAATAGAGGTCAAAACATTAGAAGAAAATTTTGTAAATGCATGGAGTTTTTTCTTGCTGAAGGGGGGTCATGTTCTTATGATGATGAGAACATAGGTGACATCGAGGTGCCCTTGAGGTACAAACATCTATGGAAACAATGGGTACCTAAGGAACTTCCTCCAATAAACATTGGTTTTTGTGTCAACGAGAGGATATATCACATAGAACCATTGTCATTACATGGTTTGGGCCTATTTTGCATGGATGAAATAAAGGTTTGTTACGAAAAAGTTTTTGAATTGATGGAGTATGTCGGACCCTATTACAGTTACAAAGATTGGATGCAACTGGTTAGATGTACATGAAGTATGTGTAGGTATGCACTGTCAACAAATTATATACAACTAAAAGATAAAGATCAAAATAAAGGAGTGGCTAGGTACATTGAAAGAAGGCCAAAAGAATCAGGGAATATTGCAAGGTTTATAAACAATACATGACCTGGGTCAACAAATAAGCAACCCAATTGCATATTCGAGGCACATGAGGGAAACCGTGTATTCGTATGTGCAATAAAATCAATAACTGTAGGGGAAGAGTTGCTAATCGATTACAATTTGAATCACTTAGATACAAACACAATTAATATGGGGGTGGTATGTACTATATACCATTTTACCCAACCTCCAATTAATGACTCCAATATACCATTTTATTATTATGTTTTTTTTCGTAAGTCTATTAGTTTCATTTCAGTAATGTTTTTTTATATTTAATTTTGTCACAGTAGGACATTGATCATACAAGGAAGGCTCCAGCCCAGAGCATAGATCATGATGCATCTTCAAGTGCTTCTACTCGACAGGTTTACCTCATTGTAATTGTACAAATTAGATACGAGCAAAATGTTTTATTACTATGTTTTTTTCATGAGTTTATTGGGTTAATTTCGATAATGTTTTTAATATTCTTGTTGCAGTCGACTGATCGGGGAAAGACACCAACAATAGAAGAGATCATCCATATAGAGATGCAGTCACTATTATGCGATGATGAAATTTCATTTTCTGCAAACCCTATGGATATGATGAGGAAGCCCCAAAAAAAATGCAATGACCAAATCCTTAAGTTGGTATTCATAGTGCCTCAAACAGATGAGATAAGAGAAAGTGTTAAAATATTGACCGAGAGAGCACAAAACTTGCAAGTAAGCTGTCATGAGATCTTTAATTATAACATAATTTCATTCATGGTTTTATATTTTGTACTCTTTTATGTCATGAACTAAAATATTTGTTGTTTTTATAGGATTATTTGCATCTTCATGATGCTGCTGGCCATGATCAGTGTACTGCAAGTGTTGCCTAGGGAGTAGGGGTCGGTACAACTGTCAATGTTGATCTTCCTAGGCATACATCACATCATCCGACCCCATCATCTGTGCCTATATTATCGACTAAAATTTTGGTAACACATACCATGCAGACATTTGGTAGTGCACCCTTTCACAATGAACACATGCTAGAACATGCATCAAAAAATGTACCTGTGGATGCAAAGGCCACTAGCACTGGTGATGTTTTAGCAACATTTCTTGGATCTTCCCGTATTACTAGTACAAGAACATTTCTGGTCACATTTGTGGTGATTGAGGATTTTGTTCCCATAAAGATAGAGAAGGTCCCAAGTACTTTAAAATGTTTTAATTATTATTATATATAATCCAATTGAAATTTACTTATTGATCACTCTTTTTAGACTAATGTTCCCATGATAATTTTGTAGGAACTGATGTTTTTTATAGTCATCTAAGTGATATTACATTGGAGCTCTTCGGGCCTACCATACGTACATAGTGGAATACACAAAATCAAGATTTAAAAGATGAGCTCATTAACCATTTAGCTATGTTGTTTGGTGATAAAACATTCAACCGAAACAAGGTCCTTAATAAATTTGGTACCTATCTAAAGTATGTGAGGGACCAATATAGGTCACATTTAGAGAAGAACAAAAAGTACAAGCGTCCCCCCATGATTCCGGAGAGGGAGTGGAAGGACCTGGTGTCAGATGGAAAGCAAAAGGCTGAAATAAAAAAAGAAAGACAACATCGGGCCAAGGAAGGTATGTGATACTATCAACAATGTAATTATATACTGATTACTCTTTCTTTTTATACAATCTAATTTATTTCAAACTTTTCATAGGTTTCCCGACACACCGAAGGCAACAAAGGCAAGACTAGAAAAACATAAGCATCACAAAATTGGCTTTGGTGGTTATATGAAATTAGCCGCACAAATTTTAAGTATCAATAAATGAAATATTGTATCCAAATAATAAATTGCAAACAATTTTGGTTTTATCACACCATAGAAGAAAAATTCAAAATCTTATGCAAAAATGCAAGGCTCTAAATTCAACAGAGTGCCCATAGAAGAGGACCTAGAGATTTCCTTCCAACAAGGCTATGGAGCCTTGGCTGAATGCCTAAGAGTCTCAACTAGGAAAAAACAATCTTCCACAACATCCGACATGCAGGTAAATAAACTCAATAAAGTTTATTTAAAATTGAATACTTGTGCAATCTATTCAATATTAATTTCCACCATAAAGTAATAATGTGCCTATTTGTTTTAAATAGAAAAGCAATGATAATACTGCATATGACATTGGAATGCAGCCTAGTGAGGGTGGAGCACAACCTATAGATGAAGGTCATGGTGTGCATCCTGGTACTGTATGTATTCATGTGCTATACAAAACACAGTATGGATTAATACAATTAAACATCTTTAATTGCATTTGGTGTATTAATTAATGTAACCTTTTGTTTTTCAACTTTAGAGCATGTAGAGCGTGATCAAAATGTTGAGCATGACCAAGCTAGACAAGATCAGGAACATGATGTGGCCCCATCAGGTAAAGAGGACCACTCTAATGTTCTTTTAAACATATTTAATTGCAATTGGTGTATTAATTAATGTAACCTTTCGTGTTTCAACTCTAGATCAAGATTTAGAGGGTGTTCAACATGTTGAGCATGAGGCTATAAGACAAGATCAAGAACATGATGTGGCCCCATCAGGTAAAGAGTACCACTTTAATGTTCTTTTAATTAATGAAATACTTGTAACAATAATAATAAAACATATCAATTTAACATTTCTTTGCTATTGCAGCAAACCCCCCCTTACAACAGCGTCCACATCGTGAGTACACGACTAGGCATATATTAAGATCATGAGCAGAGCTCAGAACAACTGAAAGGGGGATAAATGATTTAGAAAATGATACTCCACTTCAACTTTTTTTAGCTACAAAAAAGAAACAATTTTTTATTTATTGTAATCATATTATGACAACCATATTTTTGATAATATGTAAAAACTAAAAGAATGAATGTTATATGTTAATGAATGATTGTGAATATGATAATGAATGAATGTTATATGTTATTAATGGATGAATGAATGAATGTTATATGTTATTAATGGATGAATGAATGAATGTGAATATGTTAATGAATGAATGTTATATGTTAATGAATGCATGTTATATATTATTAATGCAGGATGAATGAATGTTATATGCTATTAATGGATGAATGAATGATTAATGTTATATGATTGGGTATAGGGAATTGAGAGTGATGTCAGGGGGGGGGGGAGAGGGGGGGGGGGCAAAATGAGCTTCCACCTTCAAGTGGTTGTCCTTGTTAAGTAGATAATATTAAACTATTCTCAAAACAAAGATAAGCTTAATAAGGTAATGCACTTTTCAATATAACAAATGCATCGTTTGAAGCATCAAACCAATATGCAAAGATGAAAGAAAGTGCTAAATTTTCACTATGAACATTGTGTTGTGTGTGGATTTGGTTTCAAAGCCCCGTTTCTTTTTTTTTTCAGTGGTGACATAACTCTAAAATTTGAATTTTGTGCATAACAGGTTAGTTGAAAATTTGACAGCTCTGAAGGGTTTAGAGGCTCGATTGAGATAGATACATGAATATTTGGATCTTGTTGTTGATGGGAGGCTTCCACTTAACCATGAAATTTTGTACCATCTGCAGGTATGCAAAAATTTCTCTACTTACATTCATTCAACTTACTGTAATATAATATCTGACAAAAATATCCTTTTCATTATACTTAGGTGGATTTTCATGCTCTATTCCAAAGCTCATGTTTTAGAATAGGCAAGAAGGATGCTGACAAGGGTTAAGGAATTTGGCTTTACACCTTCCAATTGCATAGTTTACTTCATTCATCTAGCATATTGCCAATGTGTTTCACAATTGTTGGAATCATATCCTATAAATACATAACTAGTAAAATTAAAATTTGTAAGTTTCAAATATGGCATTACATATCTTTCTATGAATTTTCGAAAGAAAATATCAAAATGGAGAAGTATTAACAAAATAATCTGCATAGTTTCTAAGAGACCAGAGAATTTTTTTGTAGAGTTATCTTGAATATATTTAAGACAAAAGTAAATTATAGAGATTGAAGTAGAATATCGGTAGTCTAAAATCACCAATCAACACATATTAGTAGTATCTCAATTCAAGAGAACTAGGTCCACTATCCATTAGCCAGTAAAACAAATAAAATAAATTCATAAGATTATTCTGTTATAATAGGGTTGATTGGTTTCTTGTTTCTTTTTGATTGTCAGGAATTCATCAATATACACTTGGTTTTCCCACCTTCTCTTACCTTGTGGCCAAAGAGTTTCTGCAAAAGGCATCAAAGTAACTTTCAAGATTGAAAATGGCAATGAGTACAAGGTCAGTATAAATTAATGTTAATTGGGTATGATTTTATTTGTTCAATACCAATTTAGATTCATTTTCTTCTATACATATTGTGTTTACAATAATGTTTTCCTTAATTTAATCTAGGGGAGAGGACCCAATACCTAATCATTTTTCAATAGTTATGATAGTAGTGGTTCATATAGTGCCTAACCCTAATCATGTGGCCCAAAAAACTTTTTGGGCCCCAATAAGGCTTTGAAAAGGCACATGTGTATTAGGTCACAAAATCAACTCACAGTCATCCGATTTAAAAGCTAATCGATTGGATTGCCAACTTAAACCTCTGGAATCCCCCTATAACCATTAGATTTAGAGAGATCAACGATTAAGAATTTGCAACTTGTAGACCTAAGACGCTTCATTCACCGATAGCCACCCTCTCCACCGATGGAAACCTATCCTTCGTTCTATCAGTGGGATGCTAGATAATGTTTCCTCAATGCACCATAGTTCCCCCAATATACTTTATGCATTCGATAATTCAAGCCCATGGTTATAATTCATGGTTACTATTGTTGACAACTTGAATCTATTAGTATATCAGGAGAGCACCTTAGGAGTCAACCTGATAGAGTATTGTTACACCGATACTAGGTTGTGAACTATTTTCATCAGGCCATTAGTGGGATTGTGATGGGGGTTCTGCCGATGAAGCATTGTTAGGACGATGGTATTGAATTTTGTTTGATCCCACAAAATATGATCCAAATTAAAATATTTAGTCTAAGGAAATTATTCCATGTGGTTTGGAGAAAAAATGTTACCACATAGGTACTATGCAAGGGGCTTTAATCTAAGGGGGCCTAAATTGAATCACTTTTCATGCATGAGAAAATCATTACACTAGAATGGTGAGAAAGGGCTATTTTGGGTTGTTTATAAATAGAAGAGGGGATTAGATAAAACCATCCTTTGATCAAATCCCTTTAGATTGAAACCTCCTTCAATATTAGCTTTACCTTAGATCAGAATGCATTTTTTTTCTTGTTGTAGGTGTTGCCATTGATGTCAACAAAATATAGATTCTTGTAAGTGTTGTCATTAATGGATGGTTGCATGTGATGAAATCAATGCAATGATCAAAAGTGTTGTGAAGTGATGTTTGTTGCTTTGTTTTACTGCAACTAGGTTGATCTTCTAATCTACCTATGGACTTGCCAATTTCGATAAGTCTAACTCAAAGGACCTTGAATAGATGACAAGGATTTTAAGGACCTCCTACACTTTGGGATCTACAAGACCTGGGAGGGTGATCCCTTAATGTATTTATAACCTTTGCACCATAATTATAGACAACATTAACAATAACAGATAATCTCACTCAATATCTCAACATAACGGGATAAAAATGAATAGAATTGGTTGTTCATCAATAATTATCAACCATTTGGAGCATGAGATAATCACAACAATACTTCAAAGTAAAAGATATTCATTAATTCTCAATTTGTAGCAAGCTTTGGGTGAACACAAAAAAATACTGAACCACAAAGAACAGATCCAACTTAGATCAGTGCCTTATTTCCATTGGAGGAGTCAAATTCACACATACCTAAGGGTTTACAATAACCCATAGCATATAATATCTTTGATAATATCACCTTACAATATCACCACTATGTAACCCTAACTCAATACTACTTATTAGATCCTTGTACAAAACATATCAACCTACAATCTCATTTAAGAATTTTAATTAATTCCTTGAATCAAAGCTAAAATAAGAATTGAACACACCACAACAATGAGATGAATAAAATAACCCTTGATCACTTTATTCAAAATTCAAATATGCTTGTACACAAGAGAGACATGAGCTTGAATTTATCAATCTGATTCAAATGCTAGTACTGTTATACAAAATTATATCTCCATGAATTCAAAACCTATAACAAAAATGACTCAGAACCTAATTTTCATTTCCTTTGTAACTATCAAAAATTACGATTGCTCTGTAACTTCACCTAGACTCAACCAAAAATTTCTAACTTGCTAACTCGTATTTCTAGCCTTGAAATCCTTCTTATAGAAAATGAAGGAGAAAACAAGCATCAGGCCAGAAAGTACACGTCACCAGCCAATTGGACCGCTTAGTGAAATCTCAAAATTCACTTACAAATAATATTCCCTTTGGAGAATATTCTTGTTCTTTTACAATTCCTCCAATCAAAACATTCCAGCTCAACAACCCTTACAACTCACATTTTGGCCCCACCATCTCCTGCATTGTTAAATAAATCCATGTGTCAACATTCCCTTGATATCGCGATCATTAACCATCTTGTAAATCTTGATCACATGATAGAGGGTAACCATAGATCATGATCTTCAACAAACTTGCTCGTGCGGATGGTTGACAACTTTGACTTTAAATGTTGAGCACCTTTTATGTTTAGATTAAAACATCTCCGCTGATTTTAAGCATGTACATTTTAGATCCGCTTTAGTATCTCGCCAATTAATATATTAAGGTTGAATTAATCTATTAAAACATTCATAATGTTCCTTCGACCTCTCCGAATGTGACAGATGGTGCCTTCCCATGATATCGTGATAGAGTATTGAACAATCATGATATCACAGGAAGGTGCCATCTGTCACATTCAGAGAGGCCAAAGGAACATTATGAATATTTTAATATATTTAGCCGACCTTAATATATTAACTGGTGAGCTACTAAAGCATATCTAAAATGCACATGCTTAAAATCAACGAAGATGTTTTAATCTAAACAGAAAAGGTGCTTGACATTTAAAGTAAAAGTTGTCAATCATTTGCACGAGCAAGTTTGTTGAAGATCAAGATCTGCGATTTCTTGATATCACGTGATCAAGAGTTGCAAGATGGTCGATGATAGCGATATCAAGGGAATGTTGACATGTGGATGATTTTAAAAAAAAAAACCTATATTGTTTCGTTGAACTTTCGATGAACCTCCAAAAATGTCTAACGAATTTGCAATACATCCAATGAAACTTTCATCGTAATGACTTGCCTATTTTATCGCAAGTTTGACAAAATTTTGTTGTTGATCCGATGCTTTGGAAAAGGCATGCCACTTGTGTTTTGGCTACAGTTTGTCACTAGATTGACAAAATGTTCGTCGATATTCTGACAAACACCAAGGCCCTTTTCCATGGTGGCAACCGACGAAGTTGTGTTCTGATTTCGACGTTTTAAAGCTAGTCGGGAAAGCAATGAAAAATTAGCGACAAAAAATATTTCATTGGTTCGTCGGTATGCCGACAATATATTATCGATATTTCAACAAACGTTCATCAAAAATTGGATTCAAATACAGTAGTGTGATATCAAGTTGTGTAATAACAAATATGTATAAACATAGATATATATATGTATGTAGTATTATGGACTTGTATTTGCAAATATATATATACAATATAGAATACAAGGTTTCTTAAATAAAAGAATATATAATAATATATATATTATAAATGAGATGCATCTAAGATATATACATATTATATATATATATCAATTTTTTTTACAAATGCTAATATTTAGGATAATGCATGGGGTGCATAGAATGGCGCCGCCCATGATAGTGTTAGCTCCTTTAAAATTGAAACTAGGTAGGGTATATTAGTGGCACACAACCCATGTAAGGATAAACCAATTTAGAAGTTAATGAATTCAAACATTGGGGTGCTAGAATAGTGCACAGTCATAAGGAAGTTATAAAGTAAATCTAGAAGCCTCCAACTATTATAGCATACAAATGGTCAACATTGAAACCAACAGTAGAAAGTATTTTGACAACGCATAGCTTGGAGAGAAGATAACACAATCTATATAGGAATTGGTAAATAGATAGAGGCTGATTTATATATTAAATATAGGCCGATTTATTGATAATATATGCAAATATTTTAAAGGATGAATATAACATATATTGGCATTGAATAAAGGTTGAATTACATGCTATGTATTATGCAACAACAAGGTCGATATGGAAAATATGCCATAGTCGATACTATGGAAATGAGTCTATATTATCTAAGCAGTGAATTACTTAAGCTATGAATTCATAAAGCAATAGAATATAAGCCACCTTAGTAAGTATTGATGAATGTTTGAGAATAGGGAAAGTAAACAACGATGCAATAATTGGTCAAAGCACCATTTATACGCTTAGGCAACTCATCTTACCTCTATTTCTCAACAAAACCATGACTAAGTCAACATAGAAAGGTGTTGCTTGTTAACAATAGATTGATTCAATAATAATAACCATGCTAAAGTTAATAGGGAATTGGTTGCATACTTGGCACCAAATTATGAAGTTCTATTTCCTATAAAAGTCCATTTTGGAAAAAAATCAATTGTCATCATTTGATCATGTGCAGATTGAACTAGACTTTTGCTGTTGTCAACCATAGAGGTTGATCTGTGGCATTATATGTTGAGTATACTCTTTTCTTATTTGACACCTTTTAGCTGAGTTGAGTAAGTCGATTTGCATGGTAAGATGTATCGATTGGAATTCCTCTTCTATAGTTTACAAAGTCTCATTTTTTTGTATAAATAGAGAGGCAAGCTCTCTTGTTTAGAACACATTCTTCTGCAGACTTATTTTGTTACAATTAATCAAAGAGCTTACATTGTGAGAGTTGAGAGTTATTTTGTGAGAGTATAGTAATATCTAGTGAAAGAAGTCATAGTGAAGTATTGCTTTGAGAGGACCAAGTGGAGCTAGTGAGCTACTATTTGGAAGGTTTTGCATCAAGTCAGTCAATTGGTTAAGCATATTACAAGTATGAGGATCTAGTCTTCTCTTATTTATCTTTGTTTATAAAAGAATGAGATTTGAATGGTGTATTTGAATTGCTTGAGATTACTTGTATTAGGAAGTCATATCATTTGCTTTGAAAAGGAAAAAGAGGCTATTTTATGCTTTTTTATGAAATTGCTTGTATTTATTCATAATAGGATTATTCAAGCTTGTTATTAGTATTATATACTAGGAATGAAGAAGCAATAATAGATTAAGGGTTATATGGAACATATCAATGTCACAAAGTGACTTGAAACTATTGGATTATGATGTTAGGAAACCTGAGGAATGATAAGGTTTAGTTGTACATCAACAGTTAGGAAGAAATGATAAAAGGTGTCATTGCTAATCTTTACTTGTATGTTCACTTGTTCATACTCTACACTCGAATGGAACCCTGAGTTGGGAGTAACCTATTTGGGTTGAGAAGTATATTGAAACCTAGGTTAAGGTTAACCTATTAGGTTGGAATATTTATTTGATTACACATTGAAACCAATAGGTTAAGAATAAATTCCTTGGATGGGATTGTATATTATTCTTTTTGGAGTTCATAGGTTTAGGTTAACTACTTGATTTCACTGATTATATTTGGGATTAGGATATACTAAGGTTGAAACTCACGTATGTGAATAAGTAAATCACTTGAGTTTATGGAGTACTATATGCTTAGAACTGTAGGTGGGATTACCTTTTGATTTAAAGTAGCTACTTGGTTAGTTGCTCTATACTCTTGAAATGAAGTCACAATGTTGACAAAATTCTACTTTGAATAACTCTTTTTACTAAGGGGATTACACTCTCAAATGGAGTCATCTATTGCTATGATTACTCTTCGATTGAGGTACATAATTTATGTGGCTATTCTCTTGATGAGAACCACTTATTCATGTGATATATTACTGATTGGATTTAGATATTTATGAAAATTTAATCTATGATTAGATGAAGCTTATGTAGCTAAACTTTCGATATAAAGTTATACTTGAGACTAGGTTGTCTTTTATATAAAATAATGTGTCTATGTAAAGTTAATTCATGGACTAGGAAATATTGTATGTTATACCTAGGAAGTAGAATATCCATTGAAGGGGAAATAACTTATGCTTATATTGGTAGGGATATCGTAGTATTTTGGGAAAAGGGGAATGGGTTAGTTCTAAGGTTAGGGATTACCTAAGGAAGGGAATTACCTAAGCATAGTATATGAATGGTAATAATACAAATTGAGCTTTAGAATTGTATGTGAATAGGGAGACTATCACTTGAAGTACTAGGTGAGAATACTTTGGACAAAGTAGTGTAAGTAGCCATTGTTTACACCGTCAGTTCACTTTGTTCTTTTTATGTGCTCTAGTTCAATATTTTCATATTTGTAGAATAATGACCGTATGAATATGTTGTAGTTTGTAGAACAAAACACTAAGCTCAGATAGGCTATTGTTATGGGGTTTACCAAAAAAATTATTCATCGAAGGGAAGGGCCATATATTAGTTGAGAGATGTGTAGGGACCACATTTGAGTTCATGGTTGGCAAAAAAGCGCTTGAGCAATGCTTCTCCTCATTAGTTGGTGGCTGAGGTTTGCAGATGTGTGCACTAGCATTGGGGAAAATTGTATTGTATGCACTAGAGAGTGATGACATCTATAAGGTATACACCATTGTAGCGACATTGGGATAAATTTGTATATCTATTTCCAAATGAAGTTCGAAAGAGCTATGTATGCATCATGTACCCATTTATATGGAAGGATGTGACCATGAATGATAAACTTGAGTTAATTCAATATGATATCTATGATATAAGGAAACTTTTGTGAAATTAAAATGGAATGCAATGGATGTTTGGAAATAGTGTTATCTCAAATGTGCATGTAATTTACATTAGGGAAATGATTTTTTTTATTGCTATATCATGGCATCATAGAATATTCACTTGATCTATGAAATCTTTGGAATTTTACTGAGTAGAACAATGAGGCTGTTACATGTGGTATTAGAGCTACCAAGTTAATCTCTGGAGCCTATGATCTCATTATGCAAATGCGTAAATCTTATCAAAAGATAATGGTTGAAAAGATCTTATGCCAAGATAGAAAGAGGAAAGAACAAGGGTAATGAAAAGGACAATGAGATTCCTGGAAATTTGTTTAAGTTTGGGACAAGATAAGAGTTGTCCTTGAAGTTGGAAACTCCTAAACCAACAACTCATTAAGATATCCCCCTTGGATTGCTCCCCCTTGGATTGTAGAATATTATGCAATCCAGTTAGGTAGTAAGGTTATGAAGGATAACCAATATGAACCTTCACCCAATGAAATAGTTAAATAAATCTAAGGGGCGAGGAAGAATTGAAATAACCCCTTCTTGGAAGTGGCCTATAGTTGCAAAGAGTCAAGGATTTTTGGATTTAGTAATATACTATGAATATATGAGTATGAAATTATTGGTATAAATTGGAAACTTCAATCGAAGTAGATAGTAAGCGAAGGAGATATACAAGAAGTTTGAGAACTCTTGACAAGAATATAATTTTTGTTCAAGGCTAAGAACTTGCAAGAAAGGAGTTAGTACCTTGGAATAAAGGAAGAGACCAAAACGGTCAAAAAGGAAGTAATCAATGAAGTGGACATGGTTCCACCAACCAAAATTGACAAGATCAATTTGGAGTTTTGATTTAGATGAGGAAAAGAAACCAAGCAACCTTAGAGTGCTTTAGGTTATGAAGTCACCAAGAACTGGGACAACGTCACTTGAAAAGGTGATTGTGAGAAATAAACCTTAAAAGTTAAATCGAATTGGCCAACCAAGGTTCAATTAGTACTAAGTTTGGTAGAAGTGTAGATTAGACACACCAACTAGCCAACGGAAATAAACTTTTGTTTAGATATTCCAAAAGGAAATGGGATACAGAGAGACACTATGTGTCAAATCAATAGAAATAGTATGGAAACAATGCTCCAAGTTGAAGGTACATTAACAAAGATGCTTTGTGGGTAAAAAAATATTCTAGCACAAAAAGGATATTGGTATACATGGAAAAGAGAATGGAATATTAGAGTGCCTCTTAACTTGTAAAGTTGCTAATTATTCAATAGATCTCTTAATTGATGATTCAATTATTGAATCTATAAGATTAGAGATTAGTGATGAATCTAACTTTGGAAAAAGTATATTCAAGGTATGCCATGGAGGCAAGAAAAAGGCAATAGAAAGCCAACAATGAAAAATGACAAATCATTTCAAGAAAGAAAATATTTTCTAGGAATTCAACTTTGAGTTAATCAAATGTCGTGGAAACACTAAGAGGGAAAGAAATAAAGTGGATTGACTTAGATAAAGTACCCCATACAATGATGATTGCCAATATATTTTTGATTTGGAAGAACTTTTGACTTCTTCATAAGTCATGATGTCAATATATTTTATGACCACGAGAATAAAGTATTGGAATTATTGAAAGATAATGATAAGGTCAAGGACTATAACCAATGAGAAAGGAATGTTATCAATTAATAATTTATCTATATGTTTGATTGGAAGATCAAATAACATTATCATTGATGCCTTAGGGTAGGATAGGAAGATTACTTGACCATGAAAGGGAAGACCATTGCCTAAGAATCGATAAGGAGAGATCTAGATTACTCATGATTTGGAGTTATTGAGAAACATTCATGCTTGGTAGTTAGGTACATTCAATTAAATTTTATATCTTTTGAGAACCAGAATGCTTGAATGGGAATTGTTACTCGAAAAGGTATCAATGCTCATCGAGAAAGATAGATTGAGCTGAAAATCGGAATACAATTTTGGAAATGACTTAAAGATGAAAGAAATCCAAGGTATGGATGTCTTAAGATGAAGGGGATTTATCTCCAAAAAAATTCTAAGCATTATGCTTATGTGGCATAAGTCCACAAAATAGGTTTTCATTTAGTGAAAGAAAAGACTAATAAGGAATAGAAAAGAACCTATGTACCCAAAATTTTGGAAGATTAAGGAATGAAATGAGTAAATTGATGTCGTAGTTAGGAAATTGGAATGAAAATTTTATTTTTCGGATGAGGAATCACTATAATCTAGAAAAAGATGGAGTAAGATGTTGTAGAGTATGTAGCTAGTTATTGTCTAGTATGCCAGGAAATGAGGACAAGATGTTGTCATCGGTAGGAAATGTATACTCTCTTGAGATTCTAGAGGGGGGAGTGGTAGAACACAAGATAGTTCAATCTATCTATGTTAATGGAACTGGCATAATATTATGGTGAACAGACTTGCCAAGGTAACCAACGCTAGTTGGAAATTTGATTTATGGGATTTTGGTCCTAAATAATATATCATGTGAAGTATTTTCTTATTATTCTTGAGAAGAATATCTCAGTTATGAACAAGAAAATAATGATATGGTTTTGTAAACTGTGATCATCTTGATAGAAGTTTAATTGAACGAATGCTTAATATTTTAAATAGCCGAATAGGAAAAAGTGATAAACCAAATCTTGAACGATTTTTAGGAATAATTATAAAATTATAACATTGAGGTTTTATCCATTACATTGAAATGAAGGTTGAAAAATCTATAGGTCTTAAATAGACTAAGAATTGAATTTAACCTTAGACCTAAAAGGTCGACAAAATAGAATAGTAGATCGAAAGATCAATAGGAAACATTGTTGATACAAAGCTTAAATATAAATCAGTATCATTATGTTCGGAATTGACAGGTGTCCAAGAGAAAATTTATGCACAAGATGGATAAATATTCAAGAGAATTACTTTTATGATTAAGGAAAATAGATAAGTAGGTGATGGATGGTCTTAGCTTCTAATTTGTCCAATGTGTAAACACCAAAGAAAAGGAAGGGACCTATGGTGTAGTGTATAATACATCGACATTCCTTATCTATTTGGGTTAGACTAAGGATAAATTCATGGCCAATGAGAATGTGTTTTCTAGACACTAGGACATATGTGTTATGTGGTATATAGTTACTATTGTACTTAGGATGTACATATGAGGTAATATGATTATATCTAGTATAAATCTCTTTGAGAGAGAAAGCATGTGTAAGGCACACAAGTTCTCCTTATGCATTAGCAAGGACACTTGATGCAAGGCCCAAGAAGGACAAGATTGCAGGGAAGATGCTACAAGGGAAGATTATTTTACAATTCTTACATGAATTGGAAAAGGTAAGTGTAAACCTTTATTTGAATTTATCTATATGTTAATTTTTTTTAAATCATCGAGGATGATCATTGACAAGGGGGAAGTATGTCACACCCTCTCTTGTTATTACTGATTTACTTTTACCTTCATGGGAAAATAGGATGGTAAATGCAATCATGATTTTGATATGTTTGCTAAATGAATGGAATACTAAAATAATTATTATGTGAAAGTGTTGATAAATTCTTTGAAATAGTAGTTATGTTTACATTGATGAAGAAAATGCATCACTATATGAATATGCTTAAGTTTAAGATGCATATGGATTTATTATGAAAATTTAACTAACATTATAAATGTACTAAGTTGGTTGCAGGGATAGGTTCAATCCTCCAGGTGGAGGGGAAGTATCACTTAGGATAAGTGATTGGTCAGATAACCCTTAATGATACCTATCTGAGCTTACTCACACACTCACAATAGAATGGTTGAGTCAAGTCATAGTAATGGGAATTGGTAAGTCATCCTTAAGTATGATGTGTTTGCATTAGTAAGGGTCTTGATTATTGTTGAGTGAATTATTGGATAATCTTTATATGTTTGGATCTTATGAGTTCTCCCTTATGTTACTATGCTTGATTAATGAGGTGAACACATGTTGAATATATATATATATATATATATATATATATATATATGTATACATATGAATGCCAATAATAGACCATGCACATGGAGGAGCATGTACATGAGAGTACATAGGTAGATGTACCCGGGTGAACCCACAAAAGTAGTTTATAATTCGAATGAGGAAGGAAAACTTCCAAAAAATGCCCTAGTAAAAAAAAAATCATTTTTGAGGGGTTCGAACGAACTCAAGGTTAGAGTGAGCAAACCCAAAAGGGACTCGTTTGAACCAAGGTTCGATCGAACCCCTTTGAATGTGGAAAATTCATTTTCCATTGTGGAAAGGGGGTTCGCTCGAACCCTGGTTTGGGCGAACCAGGGTTCAAGCGAACCCCTCTTTTCCCACCTTCTCACCCTCCCTCATAAAAAGCTTCCAAATTTTTTCCCTTTGAAGCTCGGGTTGAGGATGAAAATGGACTAGACCTCATAGACCCAACTAGAATATGGTAGTCCTCAGAACGAGCTATCCAATGAATATAATTTTAATATGTTTTGGTTTTATTATGTATGTGTTTTTTTAGTTTTATTAAACATAGGTTTTTCACCGAAAATCAAGCTCTTTGTTTTGCACATGTGGAAAAATAGCAGATTATCAAAATAAATTTTAAAAAAATATGTTTGTGCTGGGTATTGATGTCCTTGATCCATTAAAAAAAAAATTGAATTTCGATACATACAAAAAAAATTGTTGTATACAGTCCGCCTATGTCTAAATTGCAATTGGTTTGACTTTGAAACTTGATTAAGGAAAAAATATTCAATAAAAAACTATGAGACCAAATGAAAGTGATAGATATCATAGTTACAAATCTAAATTTGAAAAAATTAGAATTTTATCCTTCATACAAAAAAAGTTATGGTGTATGTACGGTGAGCGTCACTTTTTTAAAATGTTGTTTTATGAAAAAAACTAGTTTTCGTGGGAGATGGAAAGAGAAGTGCAATCTGATTCCAAAAATTTTGAAAAAAATATTTTTAGAATCTACAAATAAAATGTGATGAGACTCTAGTTTGCATCATCTTCAAATTTCTCACGGTTAACTCCCTATAGGTGCCCGAATGTGAAGATTTAGTTAAAAATAATAATTTAAGTGTCCAGTTGGCCAAAAATTGTAAACCACTATTGTGGGATCACCCACCCATGCACAATTATGAGTGGGTTTCTTATGGGCATGGTGTTATCATAGGGACAATGTGACCTATACGTATATATGTGTATATAAATCACACAAATATTCCTATCAATCAAATGGTAATTGTATGTGTGTTGTGTTTGAGTTCGATAAGCAAGATAAAATATATATATATATATATATGTATGAACATATATCATACATTTGAAGAAACATATACAAATATGTGTACTAATATGTGAATATATATATATATATATATATTGACATGTTTATATACTTGTTGATTTGGAAATTAATAAAATTGAATAAACATGATTATATATATATAGGTAAGTATATATGCATGCATTGATAATACATACATATACATACATATATGTAATGATATACATTATACCTTGGGATATATATTTAAATATAAGATTATGGTGATATCATGTCGTGTGATAACAAATTGTATAAACATATATATATGTATGTAGTATTATAGATTTGTATTTACAAGTATATTTATACAATATAGAATACAAGCTTTTGTAAATAAAAGAATATATAACAATATATATATTATAAATGAGATGCACCATAATATATATACATATTATATACATTTCTACCAATTTTTTTTTACAAATGCTAATATTTAGGATAATGCATGGGCCACATAGAAGGGCACAACCCATGATAGTGTTAGCTTTTCAAATTGAAACTAGGCAGGGTGTATTAGTGGTGTGTAGCCCATGTAAGGATACACCAATTTAAAAGTTAATGAATTCAAACATTGGGGTGCTGGAATAGTGTGTAGTCATAAGGAAGTTATAGAGTAAATAGAAGCCTCCAACTATTACAACATACAAATGGTCAATGTTGAAATCAACAGTAGAAAGTCTTTGATAGCGCATAGCTTGGAGAGAAGATAACACAATTTGTATAGGCATTGCTAAATATATAGAGGCTGATTTATATATTAAACATAGGCCAATTTATTGATAATAAATGCAAAGCTTTTAAAGGCTGAATATAGCATATATTGGCATGAATAAAGGTCAAATTTCATGTTATGTATTACACAACAACAAGGTCAATACGGAAAATACGCCATAGTCGATACTATGGTTCAAATGAGTCTATATTATCTAAAAAGTGAATTACTTAAGTTGTCAATGCATAAAGCGATAGAATGCAAGCAACTTCAGTAAGTATTGGTGAATGTTTGAGAATAGGGAAAGTAAACAACAATGTAATAATTGGTTAAAGCACCATTTATATGCTTAGACAACTCATCTTACCTCTGTTTCTCAACAAAGCCATAATTAAGTCGACATAGAAAGGTGTTTCTTGTTAACAGTAGAATGATTCAATAATAATAACCGTGCCAAAGTTAATAGGGAATTGGCTACATGTAAGATCCGAAAACTCACTTACGAATCCTATCCTTTGATTTTCAAATAATTTAATAGAATAAATTGATTATTAAAGAGAAATAAATAAATTACTTTATTATCATTTCAAAAGGAATTTCATACATTAATGAGTCAATAAGAATATCATCACAAAGCTATACCTTTACATACTCTACCCATGTAGACTTACTCATGGATAACACAATACACATAATTTCAATACTGTAATGCAGATAATAGAAAAAAAAAGATCATCAATGCATCCACATAAGAGCCATAACACAAATAATTTCATGAGTGGAAAACCCTTGTAGGGGTGAAAAACCACTTGTAAAAGTGCATCACTAGCTTAATGAAATGACTCACTAACAGAGCCTTACTAGATACAACATTTCAATGGTTACAAGTTGCCTCACATGAAATGATCATACAGTCTCATTGCCATGACCATTCATTACATATTTCTAGATATCATGAATATCAACCCTAACAAGGAGCATAAGGAAATCCTTCTATAGGTTGCATGAGTCAACAAGCAACATTTCCAAGTATCACCAATGCATCATCCTTGCATATGAAAGTTATGGTAGTGCCAACTCTATTATGAATTTACTTCCAAGTATTTGCAAACAAGACCATTCTACCTCTAATTTCCTCTCAAATATCATGCAAGTGCACTGAAAGCCATAAACCAATCACATAAAGTTTCATGAAAGTAATCCTAAGCCTATTAGGAGGCACACATGCCTATGCAAATATAACAAGAATATTTACTTCTAAACTCGTTGATTCATGGAGGTTTCAATAATAAGAGAGTAATGCTATAAAAGAGTTAAGAAGGTATAGGTCATGTATGTATGAGTATACACATATAAGCTTATGAATATAAATGAGTATACATTCTTATGCAAATACAACTCAAGATCAACTAAATGAGAAATTACAATAAATAAACAAGATTCCATAATTATCATTCAAGGGATGTACTATAAAATCTATACTTCTATATTTTTTTAGAACAATCATAAGATCCTTTTGATAACAAATGTAAATATAGACTCACATCTCTTTCCTTCATGCATTTAATATTTAACAAGCAAGCTGATCTCAAGGATATTTACAAATTCATGCTTTAAATAAAGGTCATTCTTCTCTGAGCTAAGAAAACATTTCATACTTACCTATTTATGCATTAATGACTAAATTCAAAATTCTACATGAGATACTAAGAAGTAAGGGCATTCGTGCATTATAAATACATCATACTGAATTATTTATGATATTTCTTTAAAAGGATTAAATCATGTTATATATAGACAAGAGAATCGAGTATGGAGAGATTCACAATCCCTAGTATAAGTGTTTAGACCTTTAAAGTAGATTTCTTCATTAAATCAAGGATTTACAATAACCTTATAGTAAAGAAATTGGGCATTTATTCCGGGGTTAATGTAGTAAGGTGTCTTGAGGACATGGATTTGAATATGCATTCCAGTATCTTTTCAGAATCAATTACTTTTCCAGGTTTACTTTCTAATTTCAAAAAGGGAAATCAGTTCATAGGAAAAATAATTTTACATTCGGTTTTATTACATTTCCCAAGGAATTCATTAAAATGAAACACAATTCTCTAAGTAATAAGAGAAATTAATCACACATGCACTCCTTTTCTATTTGATTTCAAGTATAGAATCTTATGTTTCTAATTAAGTATCTTCTTCTCAAATAACGGATTTTAAATTGGTAGAAACGTTCCCAAATAAAGTGTATACATTTTTGAAGGTAAAAATGACTCAATTATCAAAATGTCTATGCATAAGTCTATATATATATATATATGTATTGATAACATTTACACACTTGATCAATTATTCTGAATAGGTATCAATGTAAACAATAAATCTAATTCTTTCAAACAGTCACCATTATCCATTCATAAAATAATTGCAATCGTTGTTATTGAAAGAGTATACTTACACATAAAGAAGGAAAATAAAATCATTTCATTCAGCTATAGTTACACCTTCAGAACAATGTTAGATATACACTACTCCACCTTGGAATTGGGACGTTATATATATTTTTTACCTATGTGCATTTATTTAAATATTTTTCTACAAAAAATCGAGTGTACATGTTCACTAAGGTTTCTTTTATATTCATTTGGGAATAATACCATTGCAGCCAAAATAACATATAATCTACAACAAAATACACATAAATAAATATATATATTTGCAAAGATATATCTATATATTCATGAATTTAACATATATTCATATATATTTATATATATATATACATAGTATATATTTGTATATACAAAAAAAAATTAAATTATTGTGCATTCTTCAAACTATCATATTTTTCCCACGACAAAATATTCACAACAAGATATATATATAAATATATATGTTTATAAGTATTAATATAAATTTTGATTATTAAAGCTTGGAATAGAGTTGCACAAGCTTAAGAATTTACTCAGAGGTTTCTTGTGCATACAACACAGTGGGGAGAGACTTCTTAGACAACCCGTGACCCCTCATGGGGATGCAACTTGTGGGGGCAGCACCCTCCCCATAGGCCATAGCCTTTGGGGAGGCACTTCCTCCACAACGTTGTCTCCCCCATGGGGTATGTGGTAGCCATCCCCTCACTCCCAATCCCATAAAAAAAAAAAAAATACATAAGAAAAATATATCTGCTCCTAGTCCCTGAATAAATTTAGGATTTTCCCAATAAAAGAGGAAAAAAAGTAATACGATTATTTATATATATATATATATATATTTATAGGAAAAATCTTTGTATATATATATATAGATGATTATATATATAAATGTACATATATTTCATTCACATAATCTGGAATTCATTTCCAGTTCCAAAATTAGCAGAAGTTGGGAATACAAATAAGTGTAGGATTAGATATATTTATATATTTGTATACAAATATAAGAAACTTTATACACCAGGAGGAGAGTAAAGAAAAAATTCGACAGCTGAAACCATGAATTTCATACAACAAACACCCCATTTACAGTGAACAAGAACAAACAATTTCCAATAGAGTCTTTTTAATCTTTCATAGTGAGCTCATTAGGTTTACAATCAAAATTTAAATGCATTGGAATAGATTAAAAACCTAGAGTATGCTTTCCCCTAAATTTGATTGTTGCAAACTGCCAACTATAGAATCTCCTTTGCTCCTTGGTTCTTATTGTATCCTTTGTACCTTTCTTCTCTATATCTTATTTTGCAAAGCTACAGATAAAATGAAAACCCCCTTTATTGCTCGCATATTTTCCAATTTTCGCAGAGCCCCAAACCAAAAGACTGTAAATATCGTTATGCTTTCTCGTTAATCTATTTCCCATTTTAAATATTTTCTCTCATTTACCGTGACCTAATCTTGAAAATATTGAATTAAATAAAATTTATTTCCTGCTCAATATTTATCCCCCAATTAAATATTAAAAAGTAATTCCTATTTTAATTACCAATGTGCATTTTTCCTCAAAATAATTAAATAAGCCATTATAATTTGCAATTAAATTTATTCAGACAAACAATAACAAATTATTACTTACTTGCACAATAGATAATTTATCCTAAATAACAGAGTATTTTCATTTAATTAAATTATTTACTCTGAATAACAAGCATTATCAATAAATGTAGAAATGCATTTTCTAAATAAAATATAATTTATTTATTTATCCCTTTGCACTTTTACTTCCTTATAAATTAGTTTAAAAAGACATTTAAAATGCGAACCATAAAATAGGGGTCATGACATCCTTCCCCCCTTAAAGAATTATCATCTTGATGATCAACTTAACTAAAGTTAAAATATCAGACCTCTTCAATTATGTTTTACTTTAATGCCAAAAGTAACCCTCCTGTCTATTCATAACAAAAAAATTTATGGTTAGCTTCCATACACTTGCACACCTCGTTATCACATCATGGCTTCATCAATTCACTCTATCTACTTAATCTAATAAAAAAATACCACTAACTCATTTTTGTCATATGAATTTCTATATCTTATTCAATTATTTTTGTATACCCAAGATATTTACCAATATATAGAAAAAACTATGTTCATTTCTGTCAACATACCTACTTTTATGAGATGTTAGAGTAATTGCCTCTATGATGATAACCAAGCATCCCATACTACTTGTTATAATAATTAGTGAATTAAAAATATGAACAAAATAAAAGTTTCAATAGTCTGAAAATGTCAAACAATTACAACAAGGTCTTCACCTTGATCAACATTGCAAAATATAAGAAGATCATCAACATGATTAAAAACATCGAAGATAAGAATATTACTTACTAAAACAAAAGGTTTAAGTTGATTACCATAGTAACCCGGAATACTAGATGTCAGGAAGATCAACAAGAGCTCAATACTGATTCCACTAGTTACTAAATTTCACAACAAAAAGTAAATCTCATTCCATAAATAGAAAAAGTAACTTTCTATTAACAAATATATCCATAAATGTATTAGATGTCCTTTAATTTTTTATAAATTCTACAAGAGCGCATCAAAGAGAAACACAATTACATCATTTAACTAAACAAGCCATACAATGATACATATCCATCTTTTAAATTAAATAAAGAAAATTAGATATTTAATCAAACTTCAGCTACCATAACCCAGTGGTCTTCCTCAAGCTGAAGTCAAGAGCATTGTTAAGGTGATTTTTCCACCCAACCATGAAGCACAACACTTCTTTGGGATTCTTCCTAACTCGAAGAACACCTGGTCCTACATGAGGCACTTAGAAACCTATAACAAGGGCATGAGGGAAACTCTCGATGCATGACTGATGCCTTATATGCATTATATACTAGAATGAACATATTTATTGCATTCAGGATGTGGCAAAAAAACATATAAAAGTTCTAGTAATTCATTATCCATCTATTTCAATGGTACAACTCACTTTGGGCAAAGCATAAATATAAAATGTGGTTGATCTTGAAAAAGAAGATCACCTTCTCTGGTAACCCACATTCAAAATCCTATCTTAGAAGGTAAGCTTAAAGCTTATCACCCACAACATATTCAACAAGATTAATCAAATTGGATGTCTAATGAGGATCAAATGATGCAATAGTGCATTACATGATTAAGTGCACATAGGATGAATAATTAACAAAAAGGAATACATGAACCTCCCTGGTGCCTAACTCGCATCAGTTATGAATACACAATTTACTTGTAGTGCCTTACTTGCACAAATATAGAATATACCTTGTATACAATGAGCATTACTCATTCAATTTTTCATATAATAAAAATGATAAGTGCATTTCTCGCACAAGTGCATTGCTCGCACAAAAGGTGAAATATGTATAAATTACAGTGGTGCAGTTATAGTGATCATTAGTTGATCCAGTAAACACAATGTATATCAAAAAGTACATCTTATACAAAAATTTGAAATGTAATCATTACTCAAGTACTTTATCTACACAAAGGAATCAATAACTTACTCTAGTGCATCACTCACACAAGAACAACAATGATATGGAAATATTCTTCATTCACATTAATATAAGTGCAGTGATCATTTCTTGTTCAAGTAAAGATATAAGTATAGTTAAGGTAACAATTTTCTATGATATGCATATAATCATTCATACAGATGTTTCATTCACACGAAGCATGAGAAGTTCATTATTATACTAGTATCATTCTCATATATTACATATGTACAAGTACTCTCACTAAAACAATCAAGCATAGAAGATTCATTACGTCAATCAATTATGCCTTGTCTATTAGGCAGATCAAGATATTTATCTAACCAAATTTTATCATGAATCATCAATGAAGATTCTGAATTCATCTGAACATTGCACTTTCAAATGATCTCGTGGATTCTACTAGATCCAAATCTTGAAAGAATAACAAGTTACTTAACAATCAACTTGCCCAAGACTTAGCACTATTCCAAACATTCTCACCTTTAAAACATCCTTCTAAGATTTCCTACCTTCGAGAAGGCTCCTCCAATAATTATTCATTATTATCAACTTTATTTCATAGGTGTTTTTCCTTCTCCCTTATATCAAGATTTCATATTTTCTCCTTTCTTTGTATCTTTCGACTCATTCATCCTTTACGTCATCTGAGAGATCTCTCTTCACAATATAGTTCTTTTATTATTTCACTTTTATGACCATATCATCATTCAAGAGTTGTCTCCATATTTTATCCATTTTGGCTTACTTCAAATATCACGATATATTATCTGTCTTGGCTTATTTCAAATAGTCACCAACACTCTTATTAGAAATTCATATGATACATGAATAAGGAAAAGGGGACTCACACCTCTAGATTTCTTGAATGATCAAACTGCGTCTAAACTTCTAATTGGTTCCAACTAACCATCATAGAATCACCAACTCATCAAAAAAATCTTAGACCCGAAACAAGGGTTCTCTATTCAATACAACAGGTTCACATACCGTAATGCAACCTAAGTATATAAAAATCAAGGCCTGAGCGTTGAACCTAAGCACTCTGATACCAAATGTAAGATTCATAAACTCACTTACGAATCCTATCCTTTAATTTTCAAATAATTTAATAGAATAAATTGATTATAAAAGAGAAATAAACAAATTACTTCATTATCATTTCAAAAGGAATTCCATACATTAATGAGTCAATAAGAATATCACTCTAACTCATTTGAATGCAAAATCCGATGAAAAATTCTGACGGAAGCTATATAATCAGATGTATCATTGAGCACTTGTGTGAAATTTTTATTTTTTTAAAATTTTATTCCCGACGATTGTCAGAATTTTGACGAACCTTATTTTTCGTCTACGTTTCGACGAAGATCTTTTGCCGAAATTTTGATGAACTTGCAAAGTTAAATTGTGGCTGACACAAATAAAAATGAGCTCAACTATTTATTGAGACAGTGTTTTTCTCGAAGATTTTCTTAGGGAAAATTAGAAAAAACTCAAGAAGATATCGCCAGGTTGAGGGTAGTCATTGTCTTTTTCCAGAATTCAGTTGTGAAGTCAAATTTGTACTTCCAGGTTTGAAAATCATATTTTAAAGCAACATCTCATTAAATTTTATTTTTAGTCTTGTACATTTTTAGAATTTCATTTCTAGATTTTATACCTAACTTCACAAATTATTTATAAGGGAATTGTTTATAACTTATGGAAATTTTTTGATGGATTTGGACAAAGATTATATTTGCAAGGTTTCAATTTTAACCCTAATGATCAAATTTCAATAGATTTGGGAGCCATAACTAGATAATATCAAAGGCATAGGGATAGCTACAAAGTCAAATAGCTATCAATATTCTGGCCTAGAGGGTTGAACAAAGAATTGGGAATGTTTGATAGTGGATAGTTAGAGCCATTTAGCTATGATATTTTTGAAGACTACTTCATATAGATGTATTTTTCCCTTTGCCAAGTTTTAGAAATAGATTTTAGACCTTAGATGCCAGTTTCTTATAAAACTAGTTATGGTATATTTGTTACCTGAAGTTCTTGAATTCATCTTGACTCTATACAAATGTATCTATTTTTTATTTTAACAAGAAAGAAAGAAAGCAACCAATTTGTAAATATTGTATGATATTTAGAGCAACAAACTAAAAAATGAAAAAATGAAGGTCAAGACCTCTCTATTTTTCTCAGTTCACTTAAACTTTTTAGATGCTGCCAAACATCTAGCAAGCTATAACTATCATACAAATTATATGATTTCTATTTTTTTTGTACTTTGGAATAGTTTAGAAGATGAAATTGTCTCCTCATGTAGAAGTATAAGCTGCCAAATTCCTTCATAAGTTGGCACAAGAATCAAAAGATGAACCTGTCAAATTGGAAACCAAAATTTTTTTGGTAAGAATAATTGATTTTGACATGAATGGAATGTTGTAAAAACTTTATTAAGTAATGCAATTTATTTAGTTATTTGACAATTTGGTGATTTGTGTGTAGATATGCCACCATATGAAACTAAGTGGAAAAGAGCACTCCTTACCTTATCAAGTAATATTCAGGTAAGATGTTATAAAAAATAACTTGTGCTTTTAGTGAAGCTGGTCAAACTACTCATGCTTTTCCATGCTTAATTTTTTCCTTTTGGATTGAGCTACTTATGATAAATTTTTAACTTTCCTTGCAACCTATGTATTACCCTCTCAATTTTTTAACTAGTTAAAAGAAATCTCTTATAAAGGATATAAAATTACTGAGTACTTTAGATTGTCCTTTATGTTAAGGGAGGAATTTGAATATTGTTTATATAATTCAACTTTATTTGAGAGTAAGCATATTTAATCTCTGTGGTAGATTCATACACTAAAAGAAAGTATTTGACCTTATTAGGAAAAATAAAGAAAAAAACGTAAAAGTGCATCACATCTCTTTTGAAAGTGATCACATATCCTTTGTGATACCTGCCCTCTAGCAACTTGACCATCCTTTGTCTTTTAGGTTATGCATGAGTTTATTCATTTGATTTCAATGGCCTTGCATAACACTTGAAGAAATTAATTATGGTAGTTTCTTGAGATATTGTCCATGCACTCCTTAATACACTTGTAGGTTGTCCTCTTTTGAAACTTTGTGAGATTGAAATATTTATTAGTTTACCATATTGCTATGAAGAAAATAAACCCTCAACAAGATTTATGATGTTTTAAAATCCCTCTTGACTGCTCAGTTACTTTTCTTTATGTATCTTTTAAAGTTCGTCATACTACCCTATCACCATTATTATTAATTTCAATGCCCCCTTCATGGTTATGACATGGACTAATCATTGTTTATTTGAATAGTCATGACTGTGATCTCCTTTTGGGAATCTATAGTAAAGTGGCATGCCTTTCTTTGAAGTCCATTTCCTTAAATATTTTCTCTTTGCTCGTTGCTCCTTACCTCTATAGTATCCCTATATTGCATATACATAATAATAAGAATTATGGTGATAACTAGTGGACATGGGTATAACATCAAGCATCATACAAATGTAGTTTATATCTGCATATATAATACCTCGAGATACTAATATTGTAGCACTAGTCAAAAAATCATCATCAAACTATATTTGTTGATCAAATACAATGAAAAATAAAATAGATTAAAATATGAAACATTGATATTTTCTATCTACTCCAATGTAAAGAATAAAGACTTCCAACACTCAAATTGGAAGGAAATTTCTACAGTCTTTATTATTTACAGTGGAGTAGATAGAAAAGATCATTGTTTTATATTTTACTATATTTTATTTTGCAAATAGCATTGGACAATAAATTGACCAATACAGTGTCAAACATAATGATTGGACCCTATGAATATATAGCTTATCAATCTTTAATCAATTCACTTGAGAAATCATACTGAACAATAGTATCAATGAAACTTTGATACTATATAACAATGACTAGTCTTAGTTTGATGACATTTTAAGACCAATGCATGAATATCATTTGGGCCTCATGGCATTGAACATTGTTTTCATCAAGCCATGATATAATATTCTTACAGGAAGCACAATAATAGTATGATTGAATGTATCAGAGGAAATAGGAGTTAGAGTAGATAAAAAGAGAACAAAAATATTGTAGTGTAACCTTATTATTATATAAATAAACAAAAAAATAGTAAGAGTAGGAACCCCAAATATCATGTTCATTGTCTATGTGAATATGTGTGGAATAGAGTGACCCCTTATCTATTTCAATTGCTAATAAGGTGATGGTTTATTCTTATTCTCCTTTGCATAGTATAAACTCTAACCAATTTTTAATATTTAGCTTAAAATTCAAGATAGTATTCCATACTGATTCTATGTCAACAGGAGGGAGGAAGTTGTATATGGATTCTAGAATAAACATTGTAACCAAAGACATGAATTACATGGATGGAAGAAAATTCAATAAAAATGGCAAAGATTTGACATATAAAACCAAAAGATGGCCCTATGATATTTTGAAGCACTATTGTAATGGTGAAGTCAATTTAGATAGAGGCTTGCTTCATAAGTAGATGGAAGTGTACAAGACATTTGGAGTTGCTTGTGAGAACAAGATTTAGCTTAGCCTACAAAACTAGGCAAATGAAGTGTTGTCCTTACAAAACAATTTTTTCGAGAGTGTGGAAGTGAAGGTCTACCCAAGATTGTTTGTATCTATTGGATTCAACATAAATATGTTAGGATCGGTCTCAATAATCATTTTAGTCTTTCAAAATGATATCATCCTTATTTAGCCATACACTAATTTTTGTTAGATGGATGTAATCATTAAGGAGGATGCTTTCATTATTCCCTTAATGGATTGAACTTTCAAGGAGGCCATCTAATAGTGTTGCCTATTGATATCCAAAGTAGGGATGTGAATACGACTGATGACTATGCAGGCTATATTGTGGATAAAATTCATAGATCTTTTAACTTTATCAAGGTATATAATAGGGTGGCCCACTCCAAATGAAACTCTTTATTATGCCATACTATTTTATTTCTAAAATTCATTTGTGAAGTCGGATTTGTACTTTCAGGTTTGAAAATCATATTTTAAAGCAACATCTCATTAGATTTAATATTTAGACTTGTGCATGTTGAGAATTTCATTTCTAGATTTTGTTGTGCAAGTTCAATATTCCGATTTTAGGAGTCTAACAGTTGGAAATCATAGTAAAATCATAATTTAATAATTTTTGGAATTAGCATTTTAAAGTGTTTTTTGGGGTCATTAACTTCAAACTATCTTCTCTTTTGCAGGGGTGGTTGCATGCCAATTTTTTTGGTGTAAAATATCATAATTATTAGATTTTGTTACTTGTCTATGATTAAAAATTATTGGAGTGTGAGTTTGATATTTTTTAAAGATCTAAATATTCAAGCTTGGTAAAGAAAAATCATGTCAGATAATATTAGTCCAGAACAAAATGAATAGTCACTTGATAGATTGTGGGGTAGATTGAAAAGAAAGGGTGATGGGAAATTTTATTGTCCTTGAAATAATTGCAAGGGATTAAAGACGAGAAGACTTTAAATCACAAAAACTGAGAAACATTGTAGACAACATGGTCATGTTGAAGGAGGGCATGGTTATCATCCATTGGTAAGTTGTTCATTATATGTATTTATATTGATTGAATTTGTAAATGCTTATATTGTTTTAACATTTTATATATATATATATATAAAATCACTTGATTATGATCATGGTTTATTTGTGTTTGTCATTATTATAAAGGTGGGGTGCCCTAGGGCACATGATATGGATTATCACGACCTAGAGAATGTGGTTTTGCAAGTGGAGGAACATGGAGCTATGAATATCAAAGATGAATTTAATGATCCTATGGAAGAAGATGATCATGTGCCAGAAAACATAGTTGAAGATGATGGTACAAATACATTGATCCATGACACATTTAGTGACACAACTGATCATGTTGATCAAGATGACTTTGATGATGTTCATGATTTACCTGTACTTGAGAAGGCATACAATCCCCTTTATGAAGGCTCCCAAACAAAACTTCTCTCTGATGTATTGTTGCTGGTGAAATTGAAGGTTATGAATGGTTTATCCAACATAGAAATCTCACGGATGTTAAGGTATGTCATTTATGTCATCTTTTTTTATCTATTTTAATTGTTGTTAGTTCATCACTAGTAAATAAAGGATGAAATATGTACCATTAATATTCTTTTTATTAATAAATTATTTTTTGTTGTAGATTGATTGGTGAATTTTTGTTACCACCATCAAATATTTTACCTTGCTCATATCGAGATTTATCTAGCATTATGAAATATATTGGAATGGAGTATCAAGCAATAGATGCATGTCCCAATGATCATATTATATATCATAAACAACATGAATTTGTAACAGAATGCCCCAAAATGTCATAAGTAGATATCAAACAAATAAACTAATAGAAAAGGTGCCTTGCAAGGTTCTTCATTATATTCCCATTATTCCACGTATGCAGCAATTATTTAGGTGTGAAAGATTAGCTTAATTTATGGATTACCATGCATGAAATAGAAGTGGAGATGACATTCTTTGAATTCCTGTAGATGGTTCTGCATTTAGGGACATGGAGGAAAAATGGCCACACTTTAAAGAAGAACCTCGTAATCTCAGGCTTTCATTGGCAGCAGACGGTGTCAATCCATTGGGAGAGTTGAGATCTATTTACTCGATGTGGCCTGTTTTTGTTATCAACAATAACATTCCTCCATGGATGTCAATAAAGAGGGAGCACATAATGTTGGTAATTATTGTTCCAGGTATTTGTTTACATCAATTTTATTTAACATAGTAGCATGTCATTTGTCTTATTTGTTGCATAATGACTTATATTTTTTTCATTTAATAGTCATGTACATTAATTTATATATTGCAGTAAAATGGTTATAATAATTATGTAATGTTTATGTTCATTCAACTAGGTAAGTACCAAGTTAAAGATATGAATGTATATATCGAGCCTCTTATCGATGAGTTACTAAAGTTATGGAATGGCTTCACTATGTATGATATATCTAGACCAATAAGACAAAGACAATTTTAATTCCATGCTATGCTTGTATGGATAATTCATGATGCCCCAAGGCTAACACATTTTTCTGGTATGTTATAATGTTCGATTGCATGACTTTAATGATTTTAATCTTATGAAGTAGATATCATGCATGTTTTTAAAATAATCTATTCATTATATATAATTATAAAAATTGACATATTTAGTCCAATTATATATGATTTGTAGGTCTTCAAACAAAGGGAAAATTTGCATGTCCAATTTTTGGTCGAAAGATGAAATCTCGTCGTTTAAAAAGTTTAGGAAAGAAAGTGTTTGATGAGTATAGGCACTTCCTCCACATAAATCATAAGTATCGAACTACTGAAAAAAATCTTTTCATTGGGAAAGAAGAGACTACATCAAAACCACAAAGAATGATACCTCGCCAATGGAAGTTGGAATATAATAGAATTAATCATCAAGGTTATACATCAAATCAAATTTTTTATCTATCATATATGATATGTTTTGAATTTATATTTTTATATTGTGTTGTGTTTACTCATGCTGTAATTGACAATGATTGTCATTGTTAATTTGTTTAACTTATATGCTTCACAAAGGTCATCAAGGCATTAATGATTGGCTTCCATAGGGACTTAAAAGTTATCCTAGACAATTTAGTAGGTTGCCCTACTATGAGCAGCTACAAATTGTGCATTTGTTTGATACAATGCATATTGGAAAGAATATGACAAAAACGTTATGGAAAATATTGGATGGAAGGCATGACAAAGAGAAAATTGTCAAAATTTGCAGTGACATTCAGGAATCCAATCACGCAATGAAAAATGTCATTCAATTAAATAGCGATGGAGACCAAATTAATATAAGTGCCCTTCCTTGGTTATTAACAAAGCAACAAAGCAATGCTATAAAAGAATTCATACAAAAAATTCGATTTCCCATAGGATTTGCTGCGAACATAAACAATATCATAACAAAGAAAGGTGAATTTGGGTTAGGGATGAAAACACATTGTTGGCATACCTTCATTAAGGTAATTATTCTGGTATATTATATATATATTTGTATACTACATGTACTTTTCAGTGTATTATGTTTACTAATTTTGGAAAAATAATGAAAAAATTATTTTATAATTGTTGCAATATGTTCTACCTTTATCTTTCCTAGACAACTTCGACAACAATGTCAAGAAAGTTATATATGATCTTGGAAAATATATGAGGTAAGTAGCGATATTTTTTCAATTCGTTGTATATTTTTGTTAAATCTCATTAATATATTTGTGCCTTGAATCACTTGTAGATGGTTGTCATCTAAAGTTATCCATAAAGAAGATATAAATTATTGGAAGAGAAAAATTCCTTGTCTAATGTGTGAAATGAAAAAGTGTCTACTTTTGACATTTTGCAATGCAGAAGAACACTACCTCATACACCAAGTTGAGGAGATTGAATTGTGTGGACCTGTACACACAAGGTCAATGTGGATGGTTGAGAGGCACTTGAAATTTTTGCAGGCTTTGGTTAGACAAAGAGCACATCTCGAGGGTTATATGGTGGATGGATATATGGTATACCAGACCATGGTGTACATTACTAAATATCTTCCTAAGTTTGCAGCAAAGATCCATGTAGATCGCATTTGGGATCCCAACTTCATTAAAAAATTCGAAGGGGAGTACCTGATCAGGAAAGGTAGATTGAGGAAAGTGACAGGTAATTATAAGATGGTCACGAAGATTAATTAGAATAAATTTTACATTTGGTTTTTATGTATATTGTACTTATTTAATTATTAATCTTCAATATACATCAATTATAAATTAAAGTCATATACCATGTGGTAATTAACTAATTATACGTCATTTGTGAATTTCAATTTTTTTTGATATAGTCGGTCAAGAGTGGGATGCACTACATTTGTACGTCGCAAAAAATATTGATTGGATGATGGTATAGATTGAATGATGTCAACAATCTAGTCGCACATTAACATGGGAAGGTGTGGCTTCATTGGTTAAAGAAGCTCATCGTAATGGAGATTTCAATGTTACACCAAGGGAAATTTATTTAGCATATGGTTTAAGAGATAAAAAAGTACGTATAAATATATTAATCACCTATATTATTATATTATTTTCAATTATATTGATGTATATATATGTTGAGATTTTTTTCTTTGCATACATTTGGCCAAGAATAAATATGTTTATCAACTGAAAATATTGCAATAATTTTTACATGTTTGACATATTGCAAGTGAAACACCACAAGGCTATGTGGTGCAATGGTCATAAATTTTGAATCAAAAATTTGGATGACACGAAGAAAACTTGTAATTTTGGGATAACTGTAGTCTTCAGGTGAATAATGTTTCATCTAGAAGTGACATACATCCAGAAGTCTCAAAAATCCAATACTATGGGATTTTGGATGATATACTTGATTGTGACTTTAAGTCCTTATCCCGAAAGAATTGTTATTGAACATGATAATGGATTTACCATGGTTAATACAAGGTCTTTTGAGCAAGCTGGAAATGAGCCCTATGTTCTTCCAAGACAATTTGAGAAGGTATTTTACTCAGAGGTTCTAGGTAAATCGGGTTGGTCATATTTTGTTAGACATGATTCAAGAGGAAGGTCGATAAAGTATAATGTGGTGGATGAAGAAGATACCGAAGAAATAGAAGATGATGTAGATGATGATCAGGATCAACCGTTAGTTGATGATGTGCCTGACGAAAATGTCGAAGAGGAGGAACTAGATCATGATGATGTAGGAGTTAATGTTCATGAAGATGATATCCGTGTGAATGATGACATTATCGAAACTGATATCAATGATGATGATGATGATATGATGAATCCTTACAATGTCGAATCTGGATTGGATGATACAAACTAAGAGTTGGATGAGGAAGAAGATCAATGACATTGAAATGTATGAGTTATGTGATTGTATTATCTATTTGATACTAATTTCTTGATAGAATTATATTTTACTTATGTGGTTACATAATTAATTCATGATTTTTTAAATTTTTATGCCATTACATAATTAATTCATGACATACTTTTTAATGTTTAATTTTAACTCATGATGTTACAACTATTGTAGCTCTCTTAGAAATTTCCATATGATCATAATGAATGTCGTTTTGGGAAATTTCATGAAATATGACACATTGATCGTAGTAGTGAAATAATTGCAAAGTCCTTTAGATTTTCTAGACCAATCACCCTTCGCAATGTCATTTTTAGGATCATCTCCAATTTGATTACTATGACACATAAGGTAGGATTTGATTGGATTATCTTGGATGAACATTGTGGCTTTGTGTAATGTGAGAAAATTTTGGATGGGGTAGTGGTGAAGGAGAACCTACACCTCATAAAGTGATCATTGTAAAGGTTTTTGATGGTTGAGGATTTAAAATACAAGCTCTTGACATACCAAAATCTGTGTTTTTCTTCAAAATTTATGTATTTTTCCTATTTTGCAGCACTGTACGGTCACATACAGCCATATTTTGATGTCAAATGAATTCCATGTCGTGAAGATATGTGTTAGATTTGATTTGAATCTAATTTGAGGGCTTAAGGAATTGATTTGAGTTAGAAAGCTTCATTTCTTTGCATACAACCCGATTACCCTGTTTTTGAGGGTTTTGTAGTCCAAACATGATATAAAGGGGCTCTTACAATTTTTGTGATTACTATAGCTTGTGTAAAAGGCCCCATGGATACTATTGTAATTTTAGGATGCATGCCTAGGGAGTGGGATGAGAAATAAATAAGGTATAGTTGTTGTCCTCAAGAGTTTTGTGAAGAAAAACATGTGAAATGAGAGGTTCAAGCCTAGGTTTCAACAAAATATGTATGGGTGATATGATTTTATGAATTTTTACCCATGTACAGACCTAATGGGTTGTGTCTAAGTTGGTTTTGAGGTCTAGGAGGGTGTGGAAGTAGGAGATTCAATAAACCCTCATGATTTTGGTCTAAAACAAGGGTTTTTGGGTTTGGCAAGAATTTGGCCGTACAAGTGGAATCTTTTTATGGATTTGGAGGTTTGGAGGTTTTTAGCTCTCAAAAACGTAGGTAAAATACCTCAAGAGGTTGTCAATCTCTGGATACATTTTAGGGTAACAAATAAGGCCAAATGATTTGAACCTTCTTCTCTTCAGGTGCTGCCAAACCTACTGTTGTACTATTTTTGCACACATGCCCCACTAGTGTGGGGACCCTCTCTTGGCCTGCCCTTTTGGCCCCCCTTTTGTGGCCTTGTCCCCCTTCTTTTGTGCTTATATTTTAAAATTTTGGGGTTCTGGTCTTTGGTGCTTGCCTTGGTTTTGGGTGCCTTTGTGTTGAGTTCTTGGTGGTTTCGGAGTCTCGAGGATGCCCTCTCTGGGGTGGTTTTCCTTTCACCCTTGTTTTCCCTTGTTGTTTTTTGTTTGGGTCCTAAGGGTTGTTTTCCTCCCTTAGATTTTCATTTGTTTGCCTTGTTCCTTTTGTTTTTCCAAGGGTGGAATCGAGATGGGACTGAACCTTAAATTTTTTCAAAGTTCACGGTTTAGTTCCCATTCCCATTCTGGCTCCAACTCTGGTTCCTACCTCCTCGTTTTCTTCATTGCCTTGCCTATTTTCAGCCTTTGGGTTGGCTTCCTCCCTTAGGTTTATCTTGGTTTTCTTTTTCCTTTGTTTGTCAGAGGCAGAATCAGGATGAAACCTAACTCTAAACTTTTTCAAAGTTCACAGCTCCGTCTCCCATGTCTTTTGTCATTTCATGGTGTTTGGCCTTCAGGTTAGTTCCATTCCCTTGGGTCTACTTCGGTCTTCCTTTCTTTCACCAGAGAAGGAAACAAGATGGAATTTAACTTTGAACTTTTTCAAAGTTCACGGTTCTGTTCCTATTTCCGTTCCCACTCCGCTTCTGCCAAGGTTGGTTCCCACTCCATTTTCGCGGAGGTTGGTTCCCATTCCGCCTTCGCCTATTTTCCTTTCCTGGTTGGTTCCTGTTTTGCATCCGCCTATTTTCCTTTCCTGGTTGGTTCCTGTTCCATTCCATCTCCACCTCCGCTGGGGTTGGTTTTTGTTCTACCTCTGCCTATGTCATCTTTGTTTCCTGTTCCCATTTTGGTTCCTGCTCCGCTTCCACCTGGGTTTGTGTGCAACTCTCTTGCCATCAGAACTCTATTGATCTGTATGGATTTTGATGATGTTTTGGACATTAATGGTGGCCCATTTTCGATGCAGGTTTAATCAAGCTAGGATTTGATGGGTGTACTTTGAAGATTTGGCATGATTTGCAGGTGCAATCTAGTGCACTTTGTGACTGTTTTCAGGTGTAACCCATCCCTACATGCAAGTTCAGCGTGTTTGGTGTTCATTGATGGTGGGTATATTTGGTTGGTGAACTCAACGTGGTTTGGCTTGATCTGAGTTGTTTGTTTGCCCAGCTTGTTCGATCGGTAGCTCGAGTTCATGCTGATGTTGTGCATTTTTTTGTTCGTGTGGGAGGAGCATTGATGGTGGGCATGGTTTGAGGTGTTGTACATTGAATTTGTGCGATCCTAGATCTATCTGATGGGGCACTAGTGCATTTAATGTTGAACGACGAGTTATTGTTGGCTGTCGGGGGCCGATTTGGTTGGTGGTCGAGTTCCTCTGTATTCATAGCTTTGTTCATACTCTGGGCATGTTTTCTATAAGAATGGAATTTTGCCTCATTTGTAAAGGGTTGGAAAAATTGGCCAAGCTGGTTAAGTTGGTTACCAATTAGTTTAGACAATAGATTTAGTAGTAGAATAGCATGTTAAAGGATTAAAAGTTAGTTTTACATTTCGAGCAAGTGTTGTAACAGACCAGAATTGTTGCTAATGTGATGATTTAATACAAAGAGAAGACATTATATTCTGACGGGTGCCTTCTTTGCATTGAATAATCTTGCATGTTTCTTGTTCTATCTTATAAATCCCTTAGAAATGTTTGAATACATCTTAGGTTTAATTAGTAATGCTTGTGATTTGATGCTTGGAATGTTGTAGCGATCCTTGGTTCATACTCTAGGCAGCTTCTTGATTGTGGGAATGTTGTGCAAGGCCAACCTGTACCTCATATTCATGTTCTTGGTTTAACTGTAGATATTCATTCAGTCTTATTGAATGAATGCCCCACATTCTAAAAATATTTAACACCTTAGAAGATTGCACTATTTTATGTAAGATTGTAGGTATAACCTGGGTCGAATGGAAACTAGTTTAAGGGATCGGTCCATTCCAGATATTTCATCACTTGCATTGTTAATCTTAGAAATAGTGTTAACGTTAGGACTTTTGAAACCCTCATCTTTTTCTATTTCTTTTATTATTTGGTTAGAACCAAAAATTTAAGCATCACCATATCTCAAAATCTGATGAGTTTAGAGCTTCCAGCATATGTATGTAAGACCCTTTGTGTTTACCAACATTTTCACATTTATCACTAAGTTTGTTCTACTGCATTGTCATGACCTGACACCCGAGAGACCTTGGGGTTATCTCTTTGCTCATAGAGATCAACCTTTCAAGAGAGATAGGATAACTTTGATTCTATCTGAGTTGTTTCCGTGTAGAAACACCAAACAATAGGATTGGCATTGGAAGAAGGGACCTAACAAGCAAGATGGAGAGTTTTTTGAATGCCATTTCTCTTGAGAGGCTCAGAAGGAGAACTAGATCTGAACCGAGAGAAGAATAAGAGTTTCAAGAACTGCTACCTCCAACTAGGTCAAGAAAAACCAAAAGAAGGGAGGAGCCATCTTCCCACCTATCATTACCATCCTCACCCTCATCCACCTCATCTTCATCCAATTATGAGATTAGTTTGATTCTAGAACCCCAACCAGTCATCCATTGGCCATTACCATCTCCACCGATGGCTTTCTTGGAAAATAACCCATCACCTCTGACATTCAACAACTACAATGTTATGCCCAAGAACCCCGAGCATTTTTTTTCTAAGTTTCACACAAATGACCCTAATAGGAAAACTAAGGAGCACATTAGGATCTTTTAGACTTGTTTGAGAGATAGATGAATTAATCATGAGGATGTTGCATATAGACTTTTCCCCTATTCTCTAGGAGAGGAGGCCTTTTACTTTAGTGCTAATGAGATTTATCTGTAGTTTATTGAGTCAAAAGAGAAGTTAATGAGCCTATAAGATCATTCAACAATAGGTTCCATTGAGCATACACTAGACTTCAAGCACCTTATGCTAGAAATGAGGCCACTTCCCTAGAGGTCTACTTTGAAGGCCTAGATAGTCTCACCTCCACCATCCTTAAGTGGAGAACTAACCCCCTGACTACCCTACTCGTTGCATATACAAAGGCTATTAAGGTTAGCACAAATCTGAGACAACACTTGTTTGGACCTCTGCCATCTTTGGGACCTACTGCTCACCCAAGCCAAGTCCAATCTCTCAACCAGGCTCTAACTAATCACACACCCATCATGAATCCTATCCCACAGTTTCCTCTGGTCCCTCACCAAGGTCATCCAATAAACCAGGTCCAACTAATGCCTAGTTATCCCTAGCAAGGTGCTAACTGTACCCTCCATTCACAACCACAAGCTAGTTTCCCTACATATTTGTAGAACTCAGAAGTTTTGAATTAGTCTACTACTTTTGGAGGAGTGTTAGGATATCCCCAAAACACTGTAAATCTAGTCCCTTACAACAATATTGATAAGGAAAGGTTAGAGGAGATAAATAAGCAAGTGAAGAAGTTGAACATGGAGGTAACCTACTTGAGGAACCAAAACATCCAACTCCAAGATAATCAGAAGAGCATGCAATCAAGTTATAACAGAGGGCAACACTATGACACAAATCAAAACTTTGAAAGAGGACCAGGTTCTGGTCATAACTTTGATATAAATCAACAAGGTAGACAAGGATTTGAAAGAAGACAACCACCTAGGCAGAACAGGCCATGGAACACTGGGCCTAATAATGGAGGAGTCCCCACTCCACTAGATCAACCTTCCAATCCAGAGAAACCTCCAGGTGGTGTATACTTAGCAAAAGCTACTTTGTCTAGATGGTGTAGGCTTCATGAGACAAGTCAACACTTTGAGCTTGACTGCCCTCTATTTCACATTGATGCTTCCATCTTTCAATGTGAAGTTGAAAATAACTCCACTGCCCAAGAATTGGTTCCCTCAAATCCTTATGATTCCCTAGTATTGGTGTTGAATCATGCCCCTTTCCCAAAAGATGAGGAGAATGAACCAGAAGGGGAGTCAAGTAACTAGAATGACGAGGAAGAGCAAGTGCTCAATGAAGATGAAATATCTCAGCTATTTGAAGAAATTGAGAATGATAATAGCCCATTGGATGAAGAAGAGGTTGATGTTGAGGAGGTGCAGATGTTTCAACAACCTCTCAAAAAGTATGATATGAGGAGAAAGCCCCACGGGAATTTGCAGGCTAGAGGACCATTCACTACATCTACCCCTCCACACAATTTTATGACCACTAGATCCACATGCCAATAAAAATCCATCCTACCCTCAGGTACCCACGCAATACCTCCCAAAAGAAGGACAACCTGGTATGTCAAAAGGAAGCAATGGTGATGCTGCAAAGGATAGAAGGATTGATCATTCCAAGGAGGTCTACACCGATGTGAATGTGGAAAAATTGGGAGAATATGTCACTGAAGAACTAAAAAAAGTGAAGGTAAGTCTTTCTTCTTTTGAGTTATTAAAAGTTCCTAAAATCAGAAGTATTGTCCTAGGATCCTTTAATTCAAGTATAGCAACACAAAAGGTAGCAACGAATGAAGCAATTGGAAGGCCTCCTAGTTCACAAACACCCAAAGGTCCTGGTCAATCACAACCTAGGGATAGGGGTAAAGAAAAGGATAGGGATCAAGTTGCACAAGCGGACTCATAGTTGAATTTGTTCCAAGGAAAACTAGAAACTCCGCCATTTCTGATCTCTATTCGTATATTTGGTAAAAATCTGCACAATTTCCTACTAGATTTAGGGGCATCCACGAATATTATGCCATTTTCTGTTTGTAGGGCTCTTTGTATTACCCTTGCAACCTCTCAAAATAAGGTCACCCAATTGGATAAAACAGAGGTAAACATAGTAGGAGAACTAAACATGATTCCCATGCAAGTTGCTTTAGATCCTAGAGTGCAACAAGTACTTAATATTCAGGTAGCAGACATTCTTGACACTTATGGTCTAATCTTGGGCAAAGATTTTACCAAGGCACTAAATGGGTACACATCCATAGATCATTCTCACATGTGGCTCCTCTGGAAAGGAGTCCCAAATCAAATTAGAATTGAGAGAGAACCTCGAATGAAGTATGTCATTACTAAATATTAGAATACTTCAAATGAGATACTAGTATCAAAAGTCAGTATGGGGAACTATGTGCTAGCCTTTGCTGCTTCAGATGCGAAGGAAATCTCGGTGCTGCAAATTTATTCTAGTGAATCCATGTCAGAAGCCAGCAGCTCCAAAGTGCAATATGATCAAACGAAGGAACTTGATGATCAGGCAGACAAACAACTTGGTTTGTTGGATAACTTCTAGGAGTTTATCCAGAAATATGCAGAAGATCAGATCTAGGTCGGTAGAAATATGAACTCCGAAGAATTACTTCTTCCTAATTGGTGCAGAGTTCACAATGCTCCTCATTTTTAGCTATGTTGTGCCTTTTGCACACACGCCCTGTTCAGAATGGGGACCCTCTTTTCCCTCTATTGCTTTTCGGGCCCTTTTTGCTTTGCCTCATTTTGTGCACCCAATTTTGTGTCCTAAAAGGTCGACACGTTCCCCAAAGTCATATTTTAAGCTTGACCAAAGTTGCCCCTTTAAAGATGCTAAGTTTGGGGTCATTTCAGGTTTTCCTTGTCAAAATTCCCTTTCTGGCATTTGTGGCTCTTTTCGGGCCTGACCCCTTGAGTTTCCCCTTTCAAATTTCCCCTTTCAGATTTCTGCTCCGGGTTTGCTATTTTCAGCGCCCGGTGTCCGATGTCTTTCCGCACGCTGGACCCTGGCAGTCGGGTTTCCCCTTCCGGATTTCCTCTTGAGCTTTGTCGTTCCAATGGTCGTGGCGGGACGGCTTCCCGACAACCAGACTCCGAACCTCCCGCCGCTGACTACGATTTTGAACTTACCAACTTCACCTACCGCCGTACGAAGGAATTGAATGCTGCATTAATGACAGGTATAGTTATATATTCAAATTTTTTGCATGTCATTTTCACCTGACCAGGTGATAGAATTTCGATGAGTCCCACGCATTCGGCATTTCCAGCCTCCTAATTCGAGCTCCATTTTCCAACGTTTTCCGCATGGCCATTAGGAACCTTCTCCGAGATTTTGAGGTAGGTTTGCTGTCTGCGCACCCTACCCTTTCTTTTGTGAAATTCCAAGTTTTGATGAATGTAAAAATGTAAAATTGGGTTGAAATTAAGTAAATTTATGCCCTTCACTAAAAACCCATTTCTTAGAAAATAAAAAATCGATCATTTCAGGCCTAAAATTCATACCGGGACATCACCTCTCCGCGATCATTCTTCAGAACAGTCACTGACGTCCTCCAAGCCCAGAATTTCCCACCACTGTCCGCCAACTCACTTCAAAATTCTCCGCGCCGAACCCACCTCAGACTTTGACCTCCAGAATTTCCCTCCTAGAATTTCGTTGCATCATCGCCTTTTTATACGGCCTCGCCTGAGCGTCTTCCCGACCTCCGGACCCCGGACCCTTGAAGTCCGTTTGAAAAATTTAAAAATGTGAACAAAGCTACCAAGAAATAAGTAGCCCCGGGATTCAATCCTCGGAATTTCGTGTTGATTTTTCCATTTCAACGACCTTCCCCTTGCGGCTTTCTGAACTTAGTTCCCAACTCTGCAAGTCGGTTCCAGCTTCAGGGCGGAACCTTCGACCAAATTTCCCTCCAGACCCCGACCTCTGAAATTCCATCCTCAGAATTCCATGTCGCATTTGCTATTCCAAATGGCCATCCTAGGATGTATTCCCGACTCCCGGACCCAAGTCCGCTGTCCACCGAAACCAATTTCAGGCAAAATCTCTTCTCCGAGCTTCTTCCTGATTCCAACCACTAGAATTCCCCTCTCAGGATTCCGTTCCACTGGTGCCATTCTAACGACGGATTCGGGACCGCTTCCCAACCTCCGGGTCCTGATGCTCTGTTTGCCACCTGGTTGTCCTGAACCCTCTGACCGTCTCCGGAGACTATCCTCCGGATTTCCGCTTCCACTTCGCCGATTGCAACGGTTGATCCAAGATTGCTTCTAGGTGACGACAATTCGAGACCCGGATTTCTGCCTCCCCTGCGCCGTTTCCAACGATTGTCCTGCATCTAATGCCCAAACTCCCAAATGAAGGATCAAATCACCTCCAAATCCGAAATGGATTTTGACTCACCTGCTAAAATCAGGTCTTCCTTCATGCCAACCTTCTAATACTCAAATCCACACCGGGAAATGCCTTTGGGAATTCCATCCTCAATTTGCCCTTTCAAACGACATTCTGCCAAGGGAATTTCGACCTAGAAAACTCGGTTTCTTTGCATTGCCTTCTAATGATGAATTATCAAGTGTTATATACTTATTGAATATGAATAATAATTGCAGAGTGAATCTTGGTGCGTAGGGACTTGTCTGGGACCGTTTCATCATGTTTATTGTTACTGATTCTCATCTATTGTGCACGATTTATGGAATTCGGTGTAGAGAATTTTGGTGCCTCCAAGGAGAAAGGGAAAGGAATGGCCAAGACACCTCAAGGCAAGGAGGACAAGGACCTGATGAGGTACAAATTCCAAGGAGTCCCCATACAATTCAGAGTCACCTCTCTCTGGAGAGATATCACAGATACCAACATCGGCCAGGTCGATGTTGACGAATTCATATAAAGGGTCAGGATGAACCTCAAGATAGAGAATGAAAAAATGATAAAGAAAAGCAGAGCTACAGGCTTCCCATCGGCCTTGGTAGCCCCAAAACTAGTAATGGCATGTGTAGAAGCCTATCAAGAAGAAACCCGAACTATAGTGGACCAAGACGGAAACATACTGGCAGACATGTCCTCGTCGGGTATAACAACAACATTCCACATTCCCTCCTATGAGAGCATGGAGACTCCCACCATGGGGGAGTGTAAGGAGCTATGGGAGCAGGATCCCTCCAGATGCAAAAAGCTAATCAATCAGTATTGGCTAAAGGACAAGCAGGGTAGTGCTCACAAGCTTCCTTAGGAGCTTTTTCACAGCGATTTCTTCAAGGATTACCATGACCTCGTAAATTTTCTGAGCTGAGTGATGGGCCTTCCTGCTATGACCTTCTTCCAAGAATGGATGTTTTATTTCATAGAGTAGATTCTCCACGGTAGTGGGATCGCCTTCTATTGGGGAGAGATAATCAGTGATTACTTGTACGAGCAGTTTACAACCATGAAGAAGACCTCCAAGTTCTTCATGACCTCCTACTTGGTATAGTCCCTCGCTGATCGGCGGCATTATGAAGGATTGGCGATGGTACTCAGTGATCCATCAGGGGTGGACCTCAAGCCTTACAATAAATACATTCAACTATAGTTCAAAAAATTCAAGAAAAAATATTGTCAGGTGAATGATGCATTCATCGCATACATCATTCGGTCCCTCGAGGGTGACTTTCAAAGAAGAGTCTCTCATTGTGCCAAAGCTATCCTCAAGCAGTATGCCTTCCTTTACATACAATTCTCAAAGTTCACATACATCCATGCCGAAGGATTCACAGAGAGACCAAATAAGCTACCCCGGTACCCCAATGACCCGATCATTCTATTGGAGCTGACCCAATAGCTACGACATATTCATAACATCCTGAGAGATAAGCACTTGGTGGGCCCATCTTACCCCATTGGGCTCGGCCAAGGAATGTACAAGACTCATACCTCCTAATGTGCGGGGTATTCTGAAAGAGAGTTGGCTGAGTATGACTTCCATCAATATACAACTCAACCTCGAATGGACCCATATGGACACATCAGGAAGGCGCTAGGATGAGAGTATGCCCATCTCCACAAGGTCGAAGACTTTTGGGCCAACTGCAAAGATGATCTTGAGGTATGGGTGAGACAGTACATGCACATGACTGCCATCTATGTGAGAAGGATCAACCTATGCCCGGTTCCTGACCAGTTCGAAGAAGATGAAGACACGGTGATTGATCCAGGATACGATGCTGTCGCCAATTTGCCGCTGCCCACGATTCACTAGAATGAACCAGAGCTTGATGACATCAGCATATTCATAAGGCCCGTTGAGATCTGAACAAGGGAATGGATTGACCAATAGGTGGCCCGACTAAAACAACAAGGAGTCGCCTTGACATTCAAGGGATTGGAAGGTGAACCAAGTGGCTCCGATGGAGGAGCAGCTGTCGTCGCAACTGGGGAAGCATCTAGCACACCACCATCAATTAGGACCAAGAAGAGAAAGGAGGCCAGTGAGGAGCTTCTTAAACCAAAGGTCTATGCCCGCAAGTCTTCAGAGCTAGAGCCTTCCAAGAAGAAGAGAAAAATAACTGGAGGCACGAAGGCAATGGTGATGCCCAAAGGTCCACCCCTTGGGATCAAAGAAGAAGGATCTAACTCACCAAGGTCACCACCTCCTTCAGTCACTGTTGCTGTTGCTGCTCCAACCCCTCTTACTTTAGTTGCAGCCTCCACTTCCTCCCTGCTTGTGGGGGACATATCCGTCCACCTTGCCTCCACTTCTCCAATCTTGCAGGTTATTCTCATAGATTCTCCATTAGCCACAACCTTGCCACTCTCCTCTTCTTCTATGTCTCCTTCACCCCCCTCTGCTTGCGCTGCTACGATGTCAACCCCTAGTCTCCCTGAATCATTCATAAAATATATGCCAAATGTGTCATTCGAGCTCTCAAGGATGCTAACTAATCCAATGGTTCAGGTTGCAATAGCTCAAGCTATGGCCCTTGCTCCAGCTTCCCTTCCCTCCATTGAACCACCGAGGATGGAGGTGATGATGCAAATTTCAGATGAGCTTGAGCGACGATAGCTAGAGGCTGTGACAAGACCGGAGGACAAGGAATTTATTTACCACGAACATCCACTGTTCGAGCGTCGAGAAATCGACGAGGTTGTTTATGAGTCCTCCAGTGAGAGCAGTTAAGAAAATAATACTGAACTAATCCGAGAATCCAATGATCCTAAGCTCAATGGAGAGTGGGGCAAGCAACTCAAGGAGATTGAAGATAAGGAAGCCGAAGACCGACTCGTAAGTGAAGAGGAGATTGCTGCTCAGGAGACAGAGGGCAGCAGGTCTCCTACTAAGAAACAAGATCAGACTCTAGAGCATGACAAGGGAGCATCCCTCCATGAGGACGAGCAGGGGGAGAACCCCGAGGAGCATGGATATAATTAGAACAAAGAAGATGAGGATGCTGAAAAGGGAGATCCACCCAAAGAGCAGTTGCATACTGAATCCCCCACTGAACATAAAACCCTTCAACAAGACTCTGATGAGGAGAAGGAAGATGCGGGGACTGAAGAGAAGGGTCTTATCGTCAGAGCCCCCTAGCTTGAGAAGAAAGATAGTGGAAGCCAGAGTGAACCACCTAGGGAGCACCCACAAGTACCCGAGTGGCTTCAGAGACAGCTGAAAGAGAAGACTCCCACCTTGAAGGATACCAAGGCAAGGCTGGAAGCCATCATGGCCAGAGCACAAATAAGCACCAAAAAGAAGGAGAAGAAGCCGAAGGTCAGATCAAAGGTAACCATGGATGCCTCAGGATCAAGGGTGGTATAGGTAGCAATGCCAGTGGTTGGAGAACAAGGGATAAGTTATAACCTCTCCACCATTGACTTGGGAGTGGCCACGAGGGAGAAAAAGGTTGATCACCTCTAGGAGTCGGTCGTCACAGTGGTACACCTTATCTAGCAGGATAAGATTTCAAAGGAGGATCTCAAGGAACAAGTGACCGATCTAATGGCCTACATTCAATAGTGGTCAACCCCGGATGAACAACCCACCACGTCATCAACTCTGCCATAGTTGTTATCGCAAGAATAGATCAACAAATTAGAAAGGAGAAGAAACTTTGACAAGAATATAGAAAACTGGTTCCGACAGGTCTTGGACATGGGAAACAGAGGCATCAATTTGGCTGTCCGGACAACAAATAAGTTCCTTGAAGTATAGAGAACTCTCGAAGGCACAAAGCAGATCTGTGAGGAGTTCCTAGAGAAATATAGAGTAGCCTATCTGAAGATTGATGCCATACTTGCTTTGCCAAGCGAGGTATGGGAAAAGGACCTTGCTTTCAATGATGAGGATCACTGGCTAGTGGATACATGGAGGTGTGACTTTGATCACAAGAAGAGGAAGTTGGAATAGATTCTAGAAAGGGTAACCCCAGACATCGAGTGGGCCAGGGATTCTAGAGAGGAGTGTACTCAATACCTCAAGGTCATGACGGGGTATGAAGTGCCCGCTGTCAAGATTAATCCAGAGAATATAAAGCCTGACTTCCTAAAGATCATGGAAGATGGGATGTCAGCTAAAGTCACCATCGACTTCATGAGTTTTGCAGCTCGAGCCTCCGCATAATCAGAAGCTTTTAGGGAGAACACTGCTAAGTACGATGAAGACAGGAAAAAACTTGTCAGCAACTCTCAGGAATGGAGTTATCAGATTTTGCGGTTAGACATCATGGAGTTGGACAAGTACCAGCCTCTAATCCTAAGCTTTATGGAGTATGCAACGTTTGTTTAAGAGTGAAGGAAATCCTATTATCGATGAAGAGTTCCTCAAATAATAGCTACAACAAAGGGAAAATAGCTACAGGATGAAGTTGCTACAGTGTTGTCACTAGATGACGAAATAGGAATAGGACAAAGAATGTTTTAAAAATGTAATATATTTGGGGGTAGGTGAAACCCTAATGTAAAGTGAATCTTGGCCACTCATTTTGTTTTTTGAAACTATAAATAGGGCTCTCCTCCTCTCATTTTAAGCGAGTTGAGTTGTTGTAAAGACATGCTGCTGAAAATATAATGGAAAATACAATCATTTTCTGGTGTATTTCTGGGTTTCTCCACATGTTTCATGATTCTTCTCCATTTAGCTAGAACTTTGTTTCAATTTACTTTACTATTTTAGTATCCTTAGATTGACTTTGATAGAATTAGTATAGTGTCTTTGGTTTTGAAGATTACTGCTGTGTGTATACTTTTCTTATCCATACTTTTGGTCATTTGCTGCTAGTAGATGGCTGTATAAAGTTAGCCTAGACTTTGATTTCATTGCTTCTCATTAAACTTTATCTTTATTCACATTTCCATGGTGAATGAATGATGAATATCTATAGTTCCTAGAAGATAGCATATATTTCATGATATTGTGAGAATTCAGATTGAGTGAAATTCTATTTAAGGAAACTGTCCACAGCAGGAACCTCCATTATCACTGTTCATTGGTAGTTGCAGGTCTAGGAAACATCCTCTTCCCTCGCCCTTTTTTCATTTTTTTTAGAAACAACTTGTGCCAAGGTTTATTGCACATTGTAAAGTTAAATCTGACGAAACAAATGGAGTCCAAAATTGGTGCCTGAACCTGCAATAAAGTACAGTGATTCCATATTCAAGAAACTCCATCAATCAACCTAATTCTCCTCTAGCTTTGACCACGTAGGACTGCCTTGTGATTCCAAAAAAATCACATGAAAGAACTGATATGTTCCAAGCTCCATCATGACCTGACATCCAAGAGACCTAAGGATAGTGTTCTACAATTTGATTTTGGAGGATTGTCTTTCAAGAGAGGTAATGCGCATGTGTATTACCTGTGTTGTGAAGTGCATAAAAAAACTATCAACAAAACTGGCGCTAGAAGGAGGGACCAACGAATAAGCTGGATCAAATTGGGTCATTCTCCCCTTAGAGATTCCACCGGGTCTTGAGATCTACACCCAACAAGGGAGAGTTATAGGAATTGTAGCCCCTTACCCAAGCTAAAAGAGCTAAACAGGGCGAACCATCCATCATCGTTCCCACCAAGCAGCTCGTTGCCCTTTGACCTCCATCTCCTTCACCTTCACTAACAACACAACCTTCCGCTCATCCAATCCATACAGCCTCCTAGGTGGCAACTCCATTCGGGCTGAACACTGCCTTTTAGCCAGACACGGTCACCAGCCTTGCTGATGTCTCGTTTGTTGTCACTGCCCCATCACAGCCATAGACCAATCTGGTGCAGCCACCTCCACCACCTTTCCCAATGGCGTGGTTAGGTAATAACCCATCTCCTCTTGCTTTCAACCTCTACCATGATATGCCAAAGAACCCTATGAATTTCTGCATAAAGTTCAACTCCCGAGATCCGCAGAGGACGGCCGAAGAACATGTCAAGATTTTTGAAATCGCCTTGAAGACCATGTAGATCATATACAAGGATGTGGCTTGGAGGCTCTTTCCTTACTCATTAGGGGAGGAGGCCTTCTATTGGTACATCAACCTGCCAGGTGGAACTATCAGTACATGGGATCTTTCGGAGAGTGCTTTTCTGCAGAAGTTCAAGACCCCAGTCAGTCCCACAGATTTGTACCGACACTTCATGTCGGTTCAAAGGGAAATCAATGAACCAATTAGCTCGTTCAACGATTGCTTCCATAGAGTGTACACTTGGCTGCAGGCCCCGTATGTTTTCAATGATGCTGTTGTCCTACCTGTTTACTATGCAGCATTGGACAACCTTACTTCAGCCTTGGTAAAAAGGATGAGGCCGCCACCTGCTAGGTTGGTTGATGCATATGCTGAAGCCATCATTTCCAGCACGGATTTGGGATAGAATATCTCTGGTCCGCTGCCTTCTCTTGGGAAAACTGTGCATCTAGCGCAAATACGAGGACTCATGCAAGCCTTACAACATCAGATGCCTTTGCTGAACCTAGTGTCGTAGCTACCTATGTTTCTACATCCTAGGCAGCTGATGAACCAAACATACTCAGTACCACACTACTTGCTACCCCAGTAGCAATAGTCACATCCACAGCAATACCAGATTCTAGCATACCTTCAAGTGGCAAAAATTTCCACCCGCTCACCAGAATCAGTCAGTGGCACAGCCCGTGTTCCTTCAGAACGTCGCACCATAACCAAAAAACACCGAAAAGGATAGAATCGATGAGCTTACAGAAATGATCAAGAAAATATCAACCGAGATGACGCACCTAAGGAATCAGAATAACTAGCTACATAAGTCACAAAAGAGCATCTAGGCCAACCTTAATAGGGAAAATCGGGATCACTGTGAAAATCGGGACAGTCAAGATGTTGGCACGTCGTCAGGGTAGAACTATAACAGGAATCAGAACCCAGGGCAGAACTATGACATGAATCAGAACTCGGGTCAAAACTCCAACAGAAGATCCTTCTAGAGGCAAAACCGGACATGGAATACACTCCCCAACAATGGTGGCGTTCCCACGCCTCTTGATTAGCCCAACAGTAATAGTAATGAGAACCCTGCAAGCGGAGTTTACTTGGCAGAGGCTACTTTATTAGGTTGGTGCTGCATACACAAGATGAGCTACCATTCCAAATTGGATTGTTTGGAATTTCCAACTGCAGCCAAGATTTTCCAAGTAGAAGTTCAAAATGCAGTCGACAATCCGGGATGCAGAGACATTGTCCCGTCTGACCCGTATGATTCTTCAGTACTGGTGCTTAACCAGGCTCTTTTCCCAAAGGCAGAATGCAACACCCCTGAATTGGAGAATGTTGATTCGAGCCATCATGAGGCGGTGAGAGAGGTAAGTTCCGAAAGCCCTTTAGCCCAAATTTTCAATTCAATAGATAATGGTCCCAAAGATGACGAAGAGGAGTCTAGGGAGGACGAAGTCCACATGTTTCACCAGTGAGCTACCCTTTACAACCTTAGAAATAGACAAGCCAGAGGTCATGCTGGAGGTCCTTTCATGACCTCCACCCCTCCAAACAATTTCAACACCCCTCCCAATCCGAGTGCAAACAATAATTTGAGTTTTCCACTTACACCCACATGATATCTCAACAAAAATAAATAACAAAATAATGGCCAAGGTCAAACCACTAGCTCCTCCTAGAACATTTCCCATGATCAATAGATTGAGCAGATGGGGGAGTATATTGCTGAGGAATTCAAGAAAGTAAAGCTAAGTGTGTCCGCTTTTGAACTCCTAAAGGTGCCTGCTGTCCAGAACGCTTTTTTCAGAATGATAAATGGCACTCCCCCACAGGGGTCAGCTCAAGAAACTTCAGCGAAGAAGGTCTCCTTGAATGATCAGCCAAGTGAACCAGTTGTTAGATAGATCTTTAACAACAAGGCCGACCAGCCAGCAGTTCAACAGGCAAGCAAGCAGCCTGACAGGCCAGCAAATCAGACACCAACTCAAAACAGGGGCAGCAAAAAAGATAAAGCCCAAGTCACTCAGGTAGACATTTCTGGAGGGTTGTGTTAAGAGAAATTCGAGACTCCTCCTTTTCTGACCACCATCCGCATGTTCGGGAAGAATATTTATAATTGTCTACTAGATTTAGGAGCCTCGGCTAATGTCATTCCCTTGAGCGTGTGCAAGGAACTCGGGATCACACCCACTCCTTCCCGATGTAAGGTACGCAGCTGGACAAAATCGAAATCAACATAGTGGGGGAGATCAATAGGATACCCATGCAAGTTGCTGCTGATCCCTGGATCCAACAAAATATTGACATATAGGTGGTTGACATCCCGGATACCTATGGTATAATTCTAGGCATGGATTTCATGAGAGCATTAAATGGATACGCTGCTATAGATTAATTTCACATGTGGCTACCATGGAAAGGAATTCCCAATCAGATCTGGATTGATAGAGAGTCCTAGATGAAATTTATGATCACCGAATACAACAACACGAACGAGGTGTTGTATGCTGAAACCAGTTTGAGGAATTATTCCCCAGTATCATATCGGAATGAATAGGAATACCCTGAAGATGAGGGAATGGGTGAGGTTTTCCTTGTGCTATACAACCCACTTGCTAATTTGAGCAATGCTCCCTAGAGCACTGAAGTTCTCATCGAATCTGATGATGAGGGGCTAGGAGAGAGCAACAGTTGGGGACTGCTTGATGGTTTCCAAGATTTTATGGAGAAATACGTACGTGACCAACTCAGCCTGGGAACTTGAATGAACTTCCAGGAACTCTTGCTCCCTAATTGGTGTCGGGTGCACAATGCTGTCCATTCAGAATTTGATTGCTGCTTGTGCCAAACAACAATCGAGCATTTCAAAAAACAAGCTACCCCGAAGGAGAAAACGATATTTGCATCCGGTGAATGAATAGGTTCCGTCCCTATGGTTCCCAAAGCGGTCACTGAAATGCATCCCCCCATGAAGGTCAAGGCTGGAGTTGTCAGCCCTACGTCTATGGATTTTCCCAGATTCTGGACGTTGCGCTTCGATGGTTCTAAATCCAAGCATGGAGCTGGGGTAGGTTTTGAACTGATCAGTCCCAAAGGTAAGTCATACTTTTCTGCTCATAGACTGTAGTTTTATTGTACTAACAACGTGGCGGAGTACGAAGCTTTGGTCTTGGGCCTTTTAATGGCAATAAGGAAAGGCGCCAAAATACTCGTGGTATATGGAGATTCAGAGTTAGTTGTAAAACAAGTTAGGAAGCTTTATTCCTATTATGAACGAAGACTCACTAACTACCGGCACCACATATGGGATCTGCTGGAAGGGTTGGATGCGTTCAACATTCAGCTGATCCCACGTGCTCAGAATTATACCGCCAATGCTTTGGCACAAGCAGCAAGAACACTACAGTCAGTACCCCTATGTGGCCTCAAACAATTCATGGTAGAACTCACTTCCATCCTATCAGTGCCTGATAACGTAGCCAATTTCTAGGTATTCAACGATGACAAGCATATACTGGACTTCATCACCAGTTCGGATGTGTTCGCTGCCCAGATAATTGACAAAGTCGAACCCCAAGAGGTGGACTTGGATATAGAGGGGATCATTAACTTGAAAACTAACAACATCCCTAGGGGAATGGTCGAATTGGAGTGAATCTTTGACCTTGATCAGATCAGGGATTAGGATCAACAAGCTAAAAAGGATACCATCAGTGGCCAATGTGACACTTACAATCTGGGTACGGCTGGAAACGCCAAGAATGTGTTCATAGGTAAAGTATGTGCTCATGAGGAAAGAAAAGGGATTATCGAGGTGCTACAAAAGTACCATGATGTCATAGCCTAGAGCTACGATGATCTCAAGACATATGACACGTCGATTATCACACACATTATCCCTCTCAGGCCAGATGCGAAACCGTTCCGGCAGCGGCAGCGCCCTGTCAATGCTCTATTGGAGCCAATAATATATAAGGAAGTATAGAAGTTGCTGTCAGCCAGGATCATCTTTCTGGTCAGACACTCTACGTGGGTAGTGAACCCGTTTCCTGTCAGAAAGAAAAACAAGGAAATCAGGTTGCGCGTGGACTTCCGCAACCTTAATCGCGCCTCATAAAAGGACAACTATCTTGTACCCTCATTGGATGAGGTGTTGCAGGTAGTAAACGGATCCCAGATGATGTCCTTCCTGGATGGATATTTAGGATATAACTAGGTCATGGTTCAGTATGAAGATCGACACAAGACGACATTCACCACCAAGTGGGGAACGTTCATGTATAGAAGAATGTCGTTTGGGCTAATCAACACTGGCGCCACTTTCTAGTGCGCCATTGATATTATGTTCAAGGATTTGATAGGAAAATGCATAATCATCTAAATGGATGATTTAATAGTATTTTCGAAGCAGCGGGGTGATCACATTGCTGACTTACGCAAGGTCTTTGAGAGGTGTCGTGCATTTGGGGTCTCCCTTAACTTGAAGAAGTGCATCTTTGGGGTCAGTGAGGGGAAACTCCTTGGACATGTCTTGTTAGAGCGGGGAATTTATATTGACCCTAAACGCATTCAATCCATCATGAAAATTCAACTACCAGGCAACAAGAAAGAATTGAAGTCTTTTTCCGGAAAGATCAACTTCATCCGCAAGTTCATTACAGGCTTTGCGGAAATAATTAAACCATTCAATGCCATGCTGAAATAAGATGCCAAGGTCAAGTGGAATCCCGAAGTGAAACAGGCCTTCGAAGAAATTAAGAAAGCAATTGCTGACGCCCCTATGTTGGTCAACCCCAACTACCTAAAGCCCTTCTACATTTACTCCTTTGCTTCAGATCATTCCTGCACTAGCATCTTGACACAAAAGGATGACAAGGGAAATGAGCATCCAATCGCCTTTATGAGCGCCCCCTTGAAGGATGCCGAACTACACTATCATAACATTGAAAAGAAGGCGTATGCACTTGTTAAGGGAGTCAAGAAATTTCGGCACTATATCTTGCGCAACAAAGTCTTTGCCATAGTTTTCGACCCCACGGTGAAAATGTTGCTTATGTAGAATGAGTTGGGGGAACGAAGGGAAAAGTGGGTTGCGGTGCTATAGGAGTATGACATGGAGATCCAGTTGATGAAGCTGGTAAGAGGACAGGAACTTTCCCGAACAATGGTAGAGGTAGTTATTGACACTGGACCCGAACTCACGGTATAAGAGTACCAGGTGGAGGATGTCTCCTAGGAGAATGGTACGATGACATGGTGTACTACCTGCTGAATCACAAATGCCCACCTCAACTACAGGGAGTCCAAAGGTGAGCCCTTAGATTGAAAAGCAGTAGCTATATGTTACAAGGCTCCATATTGTACAAGAGAAATCATGAAGGCATCTATCTGCGATGCCTGGGAAAGGAGGAAGTTGATCGCATTTTTAAGGAATTCCACGACAAGTTCAGAACTAGCCATGGCTCAGGTCTATCAACCGCACATCAAATATTGAGAGCTGGGTATTATTGGCCAACCATTTTCAAGGATTCTCATGACCACATTCGTACCTACCATGTGTGCCACATTGCTGCCGCCAGAGAAAGGAACGCTGTTGTCCGACTACAACCTATCCTGGAGGTAAGACCTTTTGCGTAATGGGGTCTCGACTTCATTGGCCCGATAAGTCCCCCATCGTCCGTATGACATAGGTACATTCTAACCGCTTCTCATTACTGCACTAGATGGACAAAAGCAATAACTTGTAGGCAATGTACAACTGAAGTCGTAACTAATTTCTTAGAAAGTTTCATTTTAAATCATTTTGGTTGCCCATATGCTCTAGTATGTGGTAACGACCCTGACTTTTGCCTCACTGAAATTCACAAATTGGGCCTTCGATTATGGCATCTCCCTCAAATTCTCCTTCAACTATTATCCTCAAGGTAATGGTCTTGCTGAGTCCACCAACAAAAACTTGATCATGGTGATTAAGAAGCTGCTAGATAGGAATCCCAAGGATTGACATACCCAACTTCGTTTCGCCTTGTGGGAAGATCACACCTGTCACAAGGCTGCTCTTGGAGATTCCCCGTACCATCTAGTCTATGGCTTAGAACTCATCTTCCCCATACATTTGAAAATCCCACCCCTTCAGTTTATCAACAACTTTTATGAAGGAGGAGACCGCAGAGAAGCTCGCCTCGCTGAGTTGCTGCACCTTGAAGAAGTATGGGACCGTGCAATAGAAAATTTTGCCAAACATCAAGGCGTAGTCAAAAGATGGTTTGACCACCGAGCCAAAATTAAGGCCTTTCACATTTTCGATATGGTCCTCTACTGAGACAAGGCCCATGAAAAGAAAGGGGGACACGAAAAATTCGACAAGTTATGGCTTGGCCCCTTTTAGATTGCTGAAATCCTTGGAGATAATGCCTTCCACCTGAAGACCCTCATTGGTGAAAACGTCCCACTGCCTATTAACGGGCAGCACCTTAAGCATTACTTTCAGGCTTGAGCTCTTGGGAGCTATCTGTGTAAATACCTATACATAGGTTAGGTTAGATTTCTTGCTTTATCGTAATTTTGGAAGAGTCTCTCTGTTTTGCTATGGTGGTCATGCTCGGTCCAACAGACAGTTTTCCTCGCTCCCTACTTTCATGTTGTTCCATAGATAAGCCTTCATTCCATATTACTAGCCTCTGAAAGCTCCTAAGCATCGGTTTTCAACTTTCAAACTCTGAATTAACCTAGGATGGATGTCCTCTTGAATTCCCTGCGTTTGTCATGGAATCCACAAAACACATTTTAAGTGTTTCCAAAGAATGGTAGGGTGACTACTGGGAAGTGGGGATAAGTGAAAAATCTAAAGTCTGCTCCAATGACCACTGCGATTCTCAAGCCCATTGTGAGCTTCGGTGCTCACGCGATTGAACAAAAGAAAAGAGAAAGTGCTAAAAGGAAATATCCAGCACAAGCAATAAATAAATTGCACATAACAACCGTACGGGTGTGCAAATATCTCTACTGGGGCTATGGATGTCTGGCTGGTAGTAGAGCTATGTTTGTGAGGTCGTAGCGACAACTCCATCGGGGCTATGGATGCCTGACTGGTAGTGGAGCAATGTCCAGGTTACTTTTGGGGTTAGATGAACTACGTAGCTTATCTCCCCCAACTAGTGGTTATTCGTGCTCTCTCCAAGGAAAGGAAATCAACTCACCATGCACACACCTCCATGATGATATTGTAGTTCAATACAATCCCACCTTCCTTAAGCTATTCTTAGTTCAAATTTGAAAGTCGGCTTCGGTTTGCGAAACCAGAGATCATGGATTCAAAATGAATATTTATCTCTAGAATGTCGGGAGCATTTCCCTAGCAGAGTCACCATTTGTTGTGCCTTTTGCACACATGCCCCATTTGGAACGGGGACCCTCTTTTCCCTCTATTACCTCCCGGGCCCTTTTTGCTTTTCCTCGTTTTGCACGCCCAATTTTGTGTCCTAAAAGGTCGGCATGTTCCCCAAAGTCATATTTTAAGCTTGACCAAAGTTGTTGCTTTAAAGATGCTAAGTCTGGGGTCATTTCAGGTTTTCCTTGTCAAAATTCCCTTTCTGGTGTTTGTGGCTCTTTTCGGGCCCGACCCCCCAGGTTTCCCCTTTCGGATTTCCGCTCCAGGTTTGTTGTTTTCAATGCTCAACATCCGACGTCTTTCCAGACCCCAGACCCCGGCAGTCGGGTTTCCCCTTTCGGATTTCCTCTCAAGCTTTGTCATTCCAATGGCCGTGGCAGGATGGCTTCCTGGCAATCGGACTCCAAACCTCCCGCCGCCAACTGCGATTTTGAACTTACCAACTTCACCTGCTACAGTATGAAGGAATTGAATGCTACATTAATGGTAGGTATGGCTATAAATTCAAATTTTCTACATGTCATTTTTCCTCTCAAGCTTTGTCATTCCAACGGCCGTGGCAGGACGGCTTCCTGGCAACCAGACTCCAGACCTCCCGCCACCAACTGCGATTTTGAACTTACCAACTTCACCTGCTACCGTACGAAGGAATTGAATGCTACATTAATGGCAGGTATGGCTATAAATTCAAATTTTCTACATGTCATTTTCACCCGACCAGGTGATAGAATTTCGACGAGCTCCCGCGCATCCGACATTTCTAGCCTCCAAATATGAGCTCCATTTTCTAGCATTTTCTGCGCGGCCATCATGAACCTTCTACGGGATTTTGAGGTAGGTTTGCTGTTTGCACGCCCTACCCTTTCTTTTGTGAAATTCCATATTTTGATGAATGTAAAAATGTAAAATTGGGTTGAAATTAAGTAAATTTATGCCCTCCGCTAAAAACCCATTTCTTAGAAAATAAAAAATCTATCATTTCGGGCCTAAAATTCATACCGAGACTTCACCTCTCCACGACCATTCTTTGGAACAGTCGCTGACGTCCTCCACAACCGGACTTTCCTGCCGCCGTCCACCAACTCACTTCAAAATTCTCTACGCACGAACCCACCTCGGACTCCGACCTCCAGAATTCCCCTCCCGGAATTCCGTTACGTCATCGCCATTTTATACGGCCTTGCCCGAGCATCTTCCTGACCTCCGGACCTCGGACCCTCCGAGTCCATCTAAAAACTTTAAAAATTTGAGAAAACCTACCAAGAAATAAGCAGCCCCGAGATTCAGTCCTCGAAATTACGTCCTTAAAATTCCGTGTTGATTTCGTTGTTTCGACGACCTTCCCCTTGCGGCTTTTTGAACTCTAGTTCCCGACTCCGCAAGTCCATTCCTGCTTCCAGGAAAAACCTTCGACCAAATTTCCCTCCAGACCTTGACCTCCAGAATTCCATCCTCGGAATTCCGTGTTGCATTTTCCGTTCCAAACGACCATCCCGGGACGTCTTCCCGACTCCTAGACCCCGGTCCACTGCCCGCCAAAACCAATTTCAGGCAAAATCTCTTCTCTGAGCTTCTTCTGAATTTCGACCACCAGAATTCTCCTCTCAGGATTCCGTTCCACTGGCGTCATTCTAACGGTGGATTCAGGACTGCCTCCCGACCTCCTTGTCCTAGTGCTTTGTTCATCGCCTGGCTGTCCCGAACCCTCTAACCGTTTCCGGAGACTGTCCTCCGGATTTCCGCTTCCACTTCGCTGTTTCCAATGGCTGATCCGAAATTGCTTCGCGGTGACGGCATTCCAAGACCTGGATTTCGAGACCCATATTTTCGCCTCCCCTGCGCCGTTTCCAACGGTCGTCCTGCATCTGATGCCCGAACTCCCAAATGAAGGATCAAATGACCTCCAAATCCAAAATGGATTTCGATCCACCTACTAAAATCAGGTCTTCCTTCATGCCAACTTTCTAATACTCAAATCCCACACTGGGAAATGCCTTTGGAAATTCCATCCTTAATTTTCCCTTTCAAATGACATTCTGCCAAGGGAATTCCAGCCCGGGAAACCCGATTTCTCTACATTGCCTTCTAATGATGAATTATCAAGTGTTATATACTTATTGAATATGAATAATGATTGTAGAGCTATTCTTGGTGTGCAGGGATTTGTCCGAGACCGTTTCATCATGTTTATTGTTACTGATTCTCATCTCTTGTGCACGATTTATGGAATCCGGTGCAGAAAATTCTGGTGCCTCCAAGGACAAAGGGAAAGGAATAGCCAAGACACCTCAAGGCAAGGAGGACAAGGACTTGATGAGGTACAAATTCCAAGGAGTCCCCATACAATCTAGAGTCACCTCTCTCTGGAGAGATATCACAAATACCAACATCGGCCAGGTCGATGTTGACGAATTCATACAAAGGGTCAGGATGAACCCAAAGATAGAGAATGCAAAACTGATGAAGATAAGCGGAATTTCCAAAGATGCAGGCTTCTCGTCAGCCTTGGTAGCCCCAAAAATGGTAATGGCATGCGTAGAAACCTATCAAGAAGAAACCCGAACTATAGTAGACCGGGACAGAAACATCCTGGAAGACATGTCCCCGTCGGGTATAACAACAACGTTCCACATTCCCGCCTATGAGAGCATGGAGACTTCCACTATGGGGGAGTGCAAGGAGCTATGGGAGCAGGATCCCTCAGGATGCAAAAAGCTCATCAATCAGTATTGGCTAAAGGACAAGTGGGTAGTGCTGGCAAGCTTCCTCAGGAGCTTTTTCGTAGTGATTTCTTTGAGGATTACCATGACCTCGTAACTTTGCTGAGCCGAGTGATGGGCCTTCCTGTGGCGGCCTTCTTGCAAGAATGAATGTTTTATTTCATAGAGTAGATTCTTCACGACAGTGGTACCGCCTTCTAGTGGGGAGATATAATCAATGATTGCTTCCACGAGCAGTTTACAACCATGAAGAAGAGCTCCAAGTTCTTCATGACCTCCTACTTGGTATATTCCCTCATTGATCGACGACATTATCAGGGATTGGCAATGGTACCCAGTGATCCATTAGGGGTGGAACTCAAGCCTTACGATAAATACATTCAACTACAGTTCAAAAACTTCAAGAAAGATTACTGTCAGCTGAATGATGCATTCATCGCATACATCATTCAGTCCCTCGGGGGTGACTTTCAAAAAAGAATCTCATTGTGCCAGAGCTCTCCTCAAGCAGTATGCCTTCCTTTACATACAATTCCCAAAGTTCACATACATTCATGCTAAAGGATTCACAAAGAGACCAAATAAGCTGCCCTGGTACCCCAATGACCAGATCATTCTATTGGAGCTGACCCGACAGCTACGACATATTCATAGCATCCTGAGCGATAAGCACTTGGTGGGCCTGTCTTACCCCATTGGGCTCGGCCAATGAATATACAAGATTCATACCTCCCAATGTGCGGGGTATTCTAAAAGAGAGTTGGTCGAGTATGACTTCCATCAATATATAGCTCAACCTCGAATGGACCCGTATGGACACATCAGGAAGGAGGTAGGATGAGAGTATGCCCACCTCCACAACGTCGAAGACTTTTGGGCCAACTGCAAAGATGATCTTGAGGTACAGGTGATATAGTACATGCGCATGACCACCATCTATGTGAGAAGGATCAACTTGTGCCTGATTCTTGACCAGTTTGAAGAAGATGAAGACACGGTGATCGATCCAAGATACGATGCCATCGCCAATTTGCCGCTGCCCACGATTGACTGGAATGAACTAGAGCTTGATGACATCAGCATACTCACTAGGCCCGTTGAGATCCGAACAAAGGCATGGATTGACCAATAGGTGGCCCAACTAAAACAACAAGGAGTCGCCTTGACATTCAAGAGTTTAGAAGGTGAACCAAGTGGCTCCGATGGAGGAGCAGCTACCACTGCAACTAGGGAAGCATCTAGCACACCACCATCAATTTGGACCAAGAAGAGAAAGGAGGCCAGTGAGCAGCTGCCTAAACCAAAGGTCTATGCCCGCAAGTCTTCTGAGCCAGAGCCTTCCAAGAAGAAGTGAAAAATAATTGGAGCCACGAAGGTAATGGTGATGCCCAAAGGTCCACCACTTGGGGTCAAAGAAGAAGGATCTAACTCACCAAGGTCACCACCTCCTTTAGTCGCTGTTGTTGTTGTTGCTCCTACCCCGCTTACTTGATTTGCAGCCTCTACTTCCTCCCCGCCTGTGATGGACATCTCCATCCACCTTGCCTCCACTTCGCCAATCTTGGGGGTTATTCTCGTGGATTCCTCATCAGCCACAACCTCGCCACTCTCCTCTTCTTCTATGTCTCCTTCACTCCCCTTTGCTTCCGTTGCTACGATGTCAGCCCCTAGTCTCCCTGAGTCATTCATAAAACATATGCAAATTGTGTCATCCGAGCTCTCAGGGATGCTCACTAATCCAATGGTTTAGGCTGCAATAGCTCAAGCTATGGCCCTCGCTCCAATTTCCCTTCCCTCCACTGAACCATCGAGGATGGAGGCGACGATGCAAATTTCAGATGAGCTTGAGCGATGACAGCTAGAGGCTATGACAAGACCGAAGGACGAGGAATTTATTTACCATGAACATCCACTGTTCGGGCACCGGGAAATCGACGAGGTTGTTTATGAGTCCTCCAGTGAGAGTAGCAAAGAGTAGAATGTTGAACTAATCTGAGAATCCAATGATCCAAAGCTCAATGGAGAGTGGGGCAAGCAACTCAAGGAGATTGAAGATAAGGAAGCCGAAGACCGACTCGTAAGGGAAGAGGAGATTGCTGCTCAGGAGATAGAGGGCAACAGGTCTCTTACTAAGAAACAAGACCAGACTCTAGAGCATGACAAGGGAGCATCCCTCCACTAGGACGAGCAAGGGGAGAATTCCAAGGAGCATGGATATAATCAGAATGAAGAAGAGGAGGATGTTGAAAAAAGGGAGATCGACCCAAAGAGCAGTTGCATACTGAATCCCCCACTCAACATAAAACCCTTCAACAAGACTCCGTTGAGGAGAAGGAAGATGTGGGGACTGAAGAGAAGGCTCTTATCCTCAGAGCCACCGAGCTTGAGAAGAAAGACAGTGGAAGCCAGAGTGAACCACCTAGGGAGCACCTCCAAGTACCTGAGTGGCTATAGAGACAACTAAAACAAAAGACTCCCACCTTGAAGGATCCCAAGGCAAGGCTGGAAGCCATCATGGCCAGAGCACAAATAAGCACCAAAAAGAAGGAGAAGAAGTCGGAGGTCAGATCAAAGGTAACCATGGATGCCTCAAGATCAAGGGCGGTACAGGTAGCAATGCCAGTGGTTGGAGAATAGGGGATAAGTTATAACCTCTCCACCATTGACTTGGGAGTGGCCATGAGGGAGCAAAAGGTTGATCACCTCTAGGAGTCAGTCGCCATAGTGGTACACCTTATCCAACAGGATAAGATTTCAAAGGAGGAGCTCAAGGAACAAGTGGCCGATCTAATGACCTACATTTAGCAGTGGTCAACCCCGGATGAATAACCCACCACGTCATCGACTCTGCCATAGTTGTTATCCCAAGAACAGATCAACAAATTAGAAACTAGAAGAAACTTAGACAAGACTATGGAAAACTGGGTCCAACAGGTCTTGGACATGGGAAACAGAGGCATCAATTTGGCTATCTGGACAACAAATAAGTTCCTTGAAGTGTAGAGAACTCTCGAAGGCACAAAGCGGATCTGTGAGGAGTTCCTAGAGAAATATAGAGTAGCCTATCCAAAGTTTGAGGCCATACTTGCTTTTCCAAGCGAGGTATGGGAAAAGGACCTTGCTTTCAAGGATGAGGATCACTAGCTAGTGGATACATGGAGGCATGACTTCAATCACAAGAAGAGGAAGTTGGAACAGATTCTGGGAAGGGTAACCCCGAACATCGAATGGGCCAGGGATTCTAGAGAGGAGTGTACTCAGTACCTCAAGGTCATGACAGGGTATGAAGTGCCCGTTGTCGAGATTAATCCAGAGAATATAAAGCCCCACTTCCTAAAGATCATGGAAGATGGCATGTCAGTTGAAGTCACCACCGACTTCATGAGTTTTACAACCCAAGCCTTCGCACAGTCAAAAGCTTTCAGGGAGAACGTTGCTAAGTACTACGAAGATAGGAAAAGACTTGTCAACAACTCTCAGGAATGGAGTTATCAGATTCTACGGTCAGACATCATGGAGTTGGACAAGTACCAGTCTCTAATCCTAAGCTTGATAGAGTATGCAGCATTGAAGAAGAGCGAAGGCAATCCTATTATCGACGAAGAGTTCCTCAAAGAATAGCTACAACAAAGGGCAAATAGCTACAGGACGAAGTTGCTACAGTGTTGTCACTAGATGACGAAATAGGAATAGGACAAAGAATGTTTTAAAAATGTAATATATTTGGGGGTAGGTGAAACCCTAATGTAAAGTGAATCTTGGCCACTCATTTTGTTTTTTGAAACTATAAATAGGGCTCTCCTCCTCTCATTTTAAGAGAGTTGAGTTGTTGTAAAGACATGCTGCTGAAAATATAATGGAAAATACAGTCATTTTCTGGTGTATTTCTAGGTTTTTCCACATGTTTCATGATTCTTCTCCATTTAGCTAGAACTTTGTTTCAAGTTACTTTACTGTTTTAGTATCCTTAGATTGACTTTGGTAGAATTAGTATAGTGTCTCTGGTTATGAAGATTACTATTGTGTGTATGCTTTCCTTGTCCATAGTTTTGGTCATTTGTTGCTGGTAGATGACTATGTAAAGTTAGCATGGACTTTGATTTCATTGCTTCTCATTAAAATTTATCTTTATTCACATTTCCATGGAGAATGAATGATGAATATATGCAATTCCTAGAAGATAACATAGATTTCATGATATTGTGAGAATTCACATTTAGTGAAATTCTATTTAAGGAAACTATCCACAGCAGGAACCTCCATTATCACTGTTCATTGGTAGTTGTAGTTCTAGGAAACATCCTCTTCCCTCACCCTTTTTCCCTTTTTTTTAGAAACAACTTGTGCCAAGGTTCATTGCACATTGTAAAGTCCAATCTGACGAAACAAATGGAGTCCAGAACTGCTGCCTGAACCTGCAGTAAAGTAAAGTGATTCCATATCCAAGAAACTCCATCGATCGACCTAATTCTCCTCCAGCTTTGACCATGTGAGACTGCCTTGTGATTTCAAAAAAATCACTTTAAACAACTGATATGTTCTAGGCTTCATCATGACCTGACATCCAAGAGACCTTGGGATAGTGTTCTACAATTTGATTGTGGAAGATTGTCTTTCAAGAGAGGTAATGCACATGTGTATTACTGGTGTTGTGAAGTGCATAAAAACACCATCAACAAGCTAGAATGCTACTTATGTCAATCTGCAATAGGACATATACAAGGATAAATTAAAACAACCCCAGTTGTTGAGTTAAACATATAGAGCATTCAAAGTGGTCTAAAGGAAAAGAACCCAAAACCTCCTGAAGAACCTTTGAGTATCAACAAGGACAAGGGTATCTCAAGGAAAGAAGGAATTAATGATTGTTAGACATTAAGGTTTGATGGATCCAAATCCAAGCAAGGTGTTGGAGAAAGGCTTGAGATGATTAGCCCTAAAGGTAAAACCTACTTCACTGCTCATAGACTCTAATTCCATTGCACTAACAATGTAGCTAAGTATGAAGCTCTAGTTCATGGGCTATTAATGGCATTAAGAAAGAAGGTTAAAATTCTGCAAGTGTTTGGAGATTCTGAGCTAGTGGTCAGACAAATAAGGAAGCAATACTGATGCCATGGCAGAAGGATGGCCAATTACAGACACAAAATATGGGATCTTATTGAAGGATTTAATGGCTTTAACATTCTGTTGATACCTCAGAGTAAGAATCAAACTATTGATTTCCTGGCACAAGAAGCAAGTACATTGCAACCCTTATCACTTTTAGGCTTGAAGAAGTTCACTGTGGAACTCATTCCACTACCCTTAGTGCTTGACAATGTCGCCAATTTTAATGTATTTGAAGATGATAAGCATATTCTTGATTTTATCACTAGCTGTGATGTGTTTTCTTCTCAAGTGATTGATGAGGTTGGGCCACAAGAGGCTGAAATAGACCTAGAAGGAGTCATCAATCTGAAGACTAATACCATCCCAAGAGGCATGGTGCAATTGGAAAGGATCTTTGATATGGATAAGATAAGAGATCAGGAGCAGAAAATGAAAAGGGAGTCCCTCAACAGTCAGTATGTAACACGCAACATGGGGACCCAAGGTGATATCAAGAATGTCTTTATTGGTAAGGTGTGCACTCCAGAAGAGAGACAAGGAATAATTGATGCCTTGAACACATATCAGGATGTGATAGCATGGAGCTATGATGACTTGAAAACATATGACACCTCTGTCATCACACACACTATCCCCCTCAAGTCAAACGTTAAACCATCCAGGCAAAGACAAAGACCAGTTAATGCTCTATTAGAGCCCATTATTCAGAAGGAAGTGCAAAAGCTACTTTCAGCACAAATCATATTTCCAGTAAGGCATTCAACATGGGTTGCAAACTTGGACCTGGTAAGAAAGAAAAATGGAGAAATTAGACTATGTGTTAATTTCAAAAATCTGAACAGAGCATTAGAAAAGGATAATTATCTAGTCCCTTCACTAGATGAGGTACTTCAAATTGTTAATGGATCTCAGATGATGTCCTTTCTAGATGGGTACTCTGGATACAACCAGGTCATGGTCCAATATGAGGATAGGCACAAAACTACCTTCAATACGAAATGAGGAACTTTTTCTTACAGAAGAATGCCTTTTGAATTAATCAATGCTAGAGCTACATTCCAAAGAGCTATGGATGTCATGGGTGAAAGCACGAAGTTGGGTCCACGAAACGTGGAAGTTTTTTCCTTAGCCGAAAAAACAAAATCGGCTAAGCAAAAATGGGATCCCAATTTTTAAAAACGAGATCCCGAGTTATACAAATCGGGATCCCATTCTGGTTTGAGCTCCTGAGCCTGAATAGCAGACGAGATCCTGCTTTTTAAGAAACAAGATCCCATTTGCTAGAGGGTCCCAAACTGGTGGAGTGGAAATGGGATCTCGGTTTGTAAATAACGGGATCCCGATTTTTAAGAATCGGGATCCCATTTTTTACAAATTGGGATCCCGTTTTGTAAGACTATTTATTTTTTTTTAAATGAAAAAAACTTCATTTTCGCCTACGTGCACGGGATCCCGGTTTGTGAGTGACAGTGCCTGCCAGAAGACCTCCAGGTACCCGCATTCTTCCTCTTTTTTTTTTCGTTTTTACATTTGAAATTGAAATTGTTGTTAAATTTATTGTTTGTAGCATGTTTATTTGAAATTTTATTTCCATTTTAAGCATTTTATTTCATGTTATTTTTGAAATAAGAAATTTTAGAAATAGATTAAAAAATATGTCAAATTGTGAAGATTTTCAACAGAAACAAAAAAATAAAACTTGAATTGTATTTTAGAAACAAAATTTAACTTTTGAAACTTGAATTATTTGATGAATCAAAAAAAATAAAAAACTCAAAACCCTAATTGAAACAAAACAAAAAAATTGCATTTCAAAACCCTAATTGAAATGAAACAAAAAATTTGCATTTCAAAACCCTAGAAATTGAAATAAACTGAAAATTTGCCATCAACTATTTTAATTCTTTTGCATTGCTTAAATGTTTTAAATTTGATTTTCATTGTATAAAATGATATGTTAAATTTTAGTTTCAATGTCAAATTATAATTAGATTAGAAAAACTTTCCATTTTTTTTTATATGAGTTAATTATTGCTATATGAATTTTGATTTAGAACTATCTTTTATATGAATTTTTATAATTAATTTTAGGTCAAATAATCAGTCTATTCTAAATCTAGCTTCATCTATGGCCTATTCAAAAACTTAAGTGAGGATTAAATTGAAAATCTAGCTTCATCTAGGGATATAGGGTTCTTGAATTGAAGTTGAACTACTTAAGAAGAAATGTGGTATTTCGATGAAACCTTTTGTGAATAATGATCAAGTGTAATTAACTGATAAAATAAAGACAATTGAATGCCTTCAAATACTTAGCAAGTTTAGTTGGCTCATAATGTTTTAGTAAATGTGTAAGGGATGGAAAATTTTGAATTTAAATTTTAAAATTTTAATGATTAAATCCATGGTTTAGGATTTACCATATGTACTTAGAGTATTCGTTTAGGATTTAAATTTTTGCACTAGTTACCTAGACACTAAATAATCTAAATATTTTTGTTTTCTAAGTTCTTTTAGGTTCTTTCAATTACAAACAACCTAAAATAAAATACTTTCAATTCAACATTAGCTAATTTTATATTATACATGTTTTATATCATAAAATTCATTTAAGTGAGTTCAATATTAATGAAAAAAATATTAAATAAAATAATCTTATATTCAATTAAAAAAGCATCCAATTAAAATATACATCAAACTCAATCTTAATCATACATAATTATGTGTTTCTATTACGGAAATAATCAATCTATTCATAAAATAAAAAATATTCATAAACTAGGCAGTAACTTGCAAGTCCATTATTCCAAGGGCCACCCAAACTTCACCCTAAGTTCGTTAAAACCTAAGCCCTGAACTCTAAAATCTAAACCCTCAACACTAAAGCATCCATTTTGTCTTAGGACCTTATAATCAAATTTGGTTGCCTTAGGCAACTCCACCAAATTAGATTCCCTTAAGCCATGCCATTTTGTCGTAGAACCTTACTCCAAATATCCCCTTAAGCCAAATTTGATTCCCTCAAGCCATGTCATTTTGTAGTAGAACCTTACTACAAAGATCCCCTTAAGCCATTGTATTACCGTAAACCCTAAACTCAAAACTATAAACCCTAAATAGGCTAAAGACATCATTTTTTCACCAAATTTTATTCGCTTGAGCCATGTCATTTTGTCCTAGGACCTCACTAGACATAGATCTCTTTAAGCCATCCTATCACCCTAAATCATAAATCAATGTCTTAAGGGGTCCTAATATGACATTTCTTAATGGGATGAAAGAAGTTTTTAAAATTTGGTGAAATTTCCCAAGGCAACCAAATTTAACAAGAACAAGATTGATCTAGATTATAATATGGATGATATTTGAAACAAGACCCGTCTCAATCAATTGTTCCACAAGAAAATGTTCTTCACTAAAGCATTCATTTTGTCTTAGGACCTTAAAATAAAATTTGGTTTCCTTAGGCAACTCCACCAAATTTGATTCCCTTAAGCCATGTTATTTTGTCCTAGGACCTCACTATACATAGATCCCCTTAAGCCATCCTATCACTCTAGATCATAAATTGATGTCCTAAGGGGTCCTAATATGACATTTCTTAATGGGATTAAATAATTTCTTAAAATTTGGTGAAGTTGCCCAAGGCAACCAAATTTAACAATAACAAGATTGTGCAAGATTATAATATGAATGATATTTCATGATCTAGGTTGGTCAGTTGAAACAAGACCTATCTCAATCAACTGTTCCACAAGAAAATTTTCTTCACTAAAGCATTCATTTTGTCTAAGTTCTTTTAGGTTCTTTCCTAAATTCTTCAAGAAATAGTTATCACAAAATAATAAAAATTTCTAAAAGGAATTATTCTAATAGAATAATAGTTAGAAGATTTGGAAAAAAAATCAGCATCCAACATTTCTAAAGTTTAATAATGGTTTGATCTAAGACCCAACTATTCATCATATTTGATTTAGTATTTCTACTGCACATGAATTTGAGATGATATTATCAATATTGAATACAATTATTAAAGGTTTCTTTCTTTTCACTCTAGTCAATTAACTATAAATATTGTTTACCTTTTGTATGTTCCCTTCCATCCCTTATAAAACCTTCTTGTTTTGCAAGAGTCTTGATTATAATAGTAAAATTTTACATGTACTATTCTTCAACTATGCCAAAATTTCTTATATAAGTTATTGCATTAGAAATAATATATTTTTACATGAAAAACTACTTCTTAGAAATGTGAGATCTCAATATAAAAATCATGTCTTTTTTTGAGAATATACCAAATGTTACTTGTAAATAATTTTTCATTATTTTAATGATTGAGGATTTATTTGATAAAGATGAATTATCTTAGTCGTTTAGTAATTAGGTCAACCTTAGAATATGTGTTCTCTTAGCTCAAACATGGAAAATGTATGTAGGATATTTTAAGACAAAAGGATCCTAAAATGATATAAGCATTTTTGTTATTCATTTTAATGCACCAAATAAGTGTTTCATTATTGTTTATTTTTCTAATGTTGAAGGATGATAGATAATTATTTGATATAATGATAAATGAAATTTAATGAATGTCTTTAAATACTTGTGTCTAGCATCAAATTCCAAAAGAATATACTTAGTCCATTCAAAGAGGGAAAATAAATGAGACTAGTCAACCAAAATTTGAGGTCAAATTTTGAAAAGGTTTAGACAAAGCTTGTGACTACAAGATCAACTCTACAACCATTGAAATCATCACAACCATTGAAATCATCACAGGCAGGAAAGTAGCTTGATCTAGGGAGTAATGACTATATCAAAGTAGACATACAAATTAATGTAATAAATATCCATAATAGATAAATATACAAAATGAATGCTTTAGACTACAAAGACCCCCTTAAGCAGAATTTGATTCCCTTAAGCCATGTCATTTTGTAGTAGAACCTTACTACAAAGATCCCCTTAACCCATTGTATTATCGTAAACCCTAAACTCAAAACTATAAACCCTAAACAGGCTAAAGACATAATGTTTTCACCAAATTTTATTCACTTGAGCCATGTCATTTTGTCATGATCGAGGTTGATTAATTTATGGTTTAGGGTGGTAGGATGGCTTAAGGGGATCTATGTTAAACTCTAAACCGTAAACCCTATAACATTCATAAATTGTCTAATATTAATAGTTAATTGTATTTTCATTCAAGTAACTTGCCTTAGACATAAATGAGGCTTAAAAGTTTATTTTATCATATGTATTCAATTAGGCCATTTATATTGAATGGTTTAAGGGTATAAATCCTAAAAATGTATCTTACATTCTGAAATTACAAATCTAATGCAAGTTCACTCATATCTTCTAGATATCACATGGATCGATTCAATAATATCCGCAATCAACCTCCACGCCCTCCATCTCCACCACCTTCACCTCCACCTCCACCCACTCCACCTCATAACCCCCCACCTCCACCACCTGAAATCAATGGTGCTCGTTTGCAAGCACGAATCAATTCCAATATTAGAACCATCCAAGATCAAATCAACATTATTCAAAATGAAGAATTTGTCACACCACCTGTGAGGATGATTGCATCTAGGATGCAAACCATTGTTGATGCTGTTAGGGCTATGGATGGGATCTTAGATGAGCATCGACAATGGCTAGAGGAGAGGAGAACTTATGATTCTGAAAAGGAAAAATGCAAATAAATGAAGAGATGTAGTAGAAAGCCACAATAGTTTTTAAATTAAGACAATGATCTTAAATAGTTATGAATTTATGAATTTGGTGAACGATGGATATTTTGTGTGATGTGAATTTATGATTTCGGTTCTAGATGGATATTTTTAGATGGATGGTTCTAGATGGATATATATACATGCGTTAGACATAAAATGAGCTTTTTGTGAATGTTTCAATTTTATTGTTTACTATGTACACATGTATTAAAATTACACATATAGTTGTTAAATTTTGAAATTTGTATGTACATAGTTTACTTTAATGATGTATGCATGCAAATTATGCATGGTATTTTTTATTTTAAATGTATGTACATTTTAAATGTATGTATGTTAAATGAATGGTATTTTTTTATTTTAAATGTATGTACATAGTTTACTTGATCAAGTTCAATCAATATATATGTGTGTTTTAATTTTATATGATCTTAATATATGTATGCATGTATCATATTTAAACAAATTGGCATGTGTGTTTCAAATTTAACTATTTCTTGTAATTTTTTAAGTTTGTATGTTAATTTAGTATAATTTAATGCAAGTGCACACTTATATCTCATATCATGGATGAATTTTATATTGATGATATCATCAATCCACCAGCCCAGCCACCTTCACCTCCACCTCCACCTCCACCTCCACCTCCACCACCCCCTCCACCTCCCCCTCCACAACCTATTGCATCTGATGAGGCTCACTTACGATCACGCATAAATGATCAGGTTGGATCAATACAAAATAAAATCAATGCTATGCAGAGTCAAGCGTTGATTCCACCCCATGTTAGACGTTTTGCATCTATAATGCAAAACGTTGTGGATGCCATCAGGACCATTGATTCTGATCTAGATAGGCATAGATGAGACAAAGAACAAATGAGACAATTTTATGCTGATGGTCTCTCTTATAAAGAAATATTAGACCTTAAAATAATGAAAGCCCACCTAGCCCCCTACTTTCTCGACCCCGTTACTCGACAGCCCATTCATGTGAACAAATCTAGAATATCCATGAGGTGGTGCAGACATCCACAGATGAGTGCACATTTTTGGGATTGATGGTATATGGTTTTTCATAGTCCCCCACATGCTAATTGGGAGTGCCCATTGTATTTCTTGAGGAAATTATATGTAGAGTTTGTTATGGGGCACAAGCCCAATTATTTTGATTTTAAATCATTTCAGGGTGTTGGTGGCGACATGCCACAATAGAGGTTAGGAGCAAGGGTTGATCCTGAATGCCCTGTGCATGCACAACCCCTTGTTGTTGCTCTTGGTCCTCCCGTTCCTGCACCTATGCATCATCGATCTATGGTCTTGACATTAGGTTCCCTTAGTACACTTGTAGGAGACCTTGATCAACATGCTTTTGTGATAGCGGGTGGGGAGCATAGAGATGATGATGGAGGAGTGTTCTATGGAGCTGGTCCGAGTACCACTCCAGGAGTGTCGAGGCCCATCCCACATGTATGTACCAGTTTCCATCAACTATTCTATGGACCTGATCAGGTCACACCTAGTTCAAGTGGACGTGGAGATTCTGGTGGTTCATTTGGTCACATCAGTTCATTTGTAGAGTTTCTTACAAGAGGCGAACATCTTGAGGACATTGGTACACAGGTATAAATATGCATCTACACATTCATTTTATAAGAATTTTGATGAATGTATATATCAAAGTAAAGTTTGTAATACATTTTAACAATCAAACTGTTTGGTGTACAAACTATAGTAACGATGGGGCAATCATCTGTTCCACGAGTACATACATCGACACTAGTCCTAATCGGCAACCCTTATGGGGTATTTTGATTTCAATTTTTTTAATTATAAATGAAATGATTGTTAACTTGAGTTTTAAATTTATAATAGAATAATGTATATGTTTGAAATATTAATGTTGGTTTAGGTGAGTCAATCGACTTCCACGTCGATTCCACCCGAGGGGTTGTCGAACACTCCTCCACTATCGGCCGTCATAGACCAGGGGCAAGTACATTTATATTGCAAATTGTTTAACTTACATCAGTATAGTTACAATTATGAATTTTTAATTCACTATATATATGAAATGTGCATGTTCACTTGAAAATATTATAAGCTTGTGTTACATGTGTCTACATGTCTGTCTAGGTTGATACCACAATAAGAATGGGCATCGGGCAAACATTAGATTCTACGGTTACTAGTGAGGCCTCTGATTTTTAGGCTGTTTAAATAAATTTCTACACAAAATGTGCAAACTTGAATATATATATTTACCTAATTCAAGTATGTACATGCTTTAATTTTGATCTTGTAGGACTTTGTTAGTGCAAATTTCAGCCCTGACCCAGACATAGTTACACCTCCAGGAGGGCATGTGGAGTAGGCTCTCGATCAAATGGTAATTTAAAATTTTTATTATATTTAAATTCAATTATAAATTATAAATTGTGAATATATAACTAAATAATTTTAAATTTCAAATTGAATATTAATATAATTTGAGCTAATACATGTTTTAAATTATTTTTCTTTTAGCATGTGACACATCTAGTAGTTGAGAATGTACAAACATGTCCTGTAGAAGAGGGTGCACAACCTATGGATACGGTACAATTAAAATATGATAAATTATAAATTAATTTCAATTAAATCATTTTTAATTGTAGACTTGTGCATCTAATTTCAACTTTTTTTGTTTTGTTTGTGTAGATTGATTCAAAGAATGTAGAGGTTGCTTCAGGTGCAGTAGAGCATCCAAACCCAGATATGACGGTAATTTAATTTTAATTTGATGAATTATATATGAAATTGTCATTAAATTGTTTTTCATTGTCTTACATATGATTTCATATTTCTCTTGTATAGAGTGTTTCAGGTCATCTACATAGTCTGCATGGCATGAAGAGGTCTCTTGATTATAGAGACAATACATGACCTAGAAACATGATTTTGTGGGTTATATTTATTTATTTTGTGGACTATATTTTTGGTTTGTCACGTACTCTATTGGACTTTATAATTCATGGTTCTTGAGTACTTAGTTGGACTTTAGTTCATGGGTTGTACTATGATGGAATTTGTTTCATGCACTTAATATATTTACATAAATTATGGACTTTATTATTGTTTGAAATTTTAATTTACACATATACATTTATGCATTTTATGTTCATAGTCAAGATATTAATATAGGACATTAATGTGAAGTTAAATATAAATATGAAATTAAAGTTGAAATTAATAGGACATTTTAATATTTATAGTTTACAAATTTAGTGATCTCATACATGATATGTACATTCAATAATTAGCTATAATTAGTCAATGAACTTATTCAATTCACGTCAATCAATAATTAGTCAATAAATCATAATTTACAAACCAAAGCAATTCGTTTATATACCAGAAAGGATAAAATTTTAAGAAATAAACAAAACCATAAACGATTAGAGAACAAAAGCATTAATAAATTCTATAAATAATTAAATCCAACACTAATTTATAAGTTGTCAAAACAAATAATGAGATCCAATACTATTTTTTAAGTTGTCAACACAAATAATGGATTCCAATACTAAATTATAAGTCATACATTGAAAACAAATAAGGGGACATCTTAAGGGGTCATAATACAATGTCTTAAGGGGACATCTTAAGGGGTCATAATACAATGTCTTAAGGGGACATCTTAAGGGGTCATAATACGCTGTCTTTAGGGGATGTCTTAAGGGTTAATAATAGAACGCCTTAGAAGGATGTCTTAAGGGTTCATAATAGAACGTCTTAAGGGGTCATAATACAAAGTCTTAAGGGGATGTCTTAAGGGTTCATAATAGAATGTCTTAAGGGGATATCTTAAGGGTTCATAATACAATGTATTAATGGTTCATAATACAATGTCTCAAGGGGATGCCTTAAGGGGTCATAATACAATGTTTTAAGGGGATGTCTTAAGGGGTCATAATGCAATGTCTTAAGGGGTCACAATACAATGTCTTAAGGGAATGTCTTAAGGGGTCATAATACAACATTATAAAGATATAATTGATTTAACAATAATGTATGCATGAAATTTAGCGATTTGAAGACATATAAGGACATATATGTACATATATGTCATCTCAAAACAATGTTTACAAAATTTGGATATGCCATCTCAAGAACATCTCAAAATCATGCCCAGAATGTACTAGGTCTTCACACCACCTAATATCAAAAAGGTACAAGCAATATCAATGCAATCATCAAAACATACATAATTTAATTTCTATAAAACTAACTATATGTACACAACTCAAGTACCTGCATTTAAAAGTATTCCACACGTGTGTAGGTTGAATCCATGCATCCTCTCCTTTTTATTTCAAAGTATGAGATCAATGCAATGATGGCTTAAGGATACAAAAAAAGGATAATAAATCAATTTAAACTATTAATGTACAAGCAATATCAATATGTAATCAAAACATGTATTTACATATAATTTTACTAATAATTACCTCTATTTAAAAAGACAATATAAAACTTAAACTATATTTACCTGTATTTACTTATTCCATTGTACCATCTTCATCCTCTCTTTTTTGTAATGCATCTATGATTGTCTCATGCTTTTCCATAGAAATTGTCCATAACACTTTATTTGTAGGTCTTCCACGATACTAATCTAGTTTTATATTTGTTGCCACCACCAAATGTGAATAATGTATAATTTTTTTATGCGGTTCATAATCTTCGAATGCATGTAGACCATTCTTCCTTGCTAGGTATTTTTGTAGCCAAGTGCCAACAACCACAACCGATCCTATTGGAAAATATGAAAACAATCATCATATAAGTTCTCAATTTTTTCTTAATGAGATGAAAAACTTGTTCTAAAATATTGTTTAAGGGGATCAAAAAAATTGTCATCAAAATTTGCTTAAGGGGATGTATTAAGGGGATCATGGTACCTGTTGGATAATGATATACATCATCATCTTCTCGAGGTGATATTAACTTATGTTTACTCTCCACACAACGAGCCAACCAATATTCTATTTGCTCTTCATTCCCCTCAGGTGCAACAACAACATACACATGTCCTGCAAACAAAAATTGATTTAATAACTTGTGCATATCAATATAAAAAAATTAGTATTACAAAATAACTTAATAAAGTGAAATTAAGTGAAATAAATTGAATTAAATTACCTTCTTGTACAAGGTCTGAAACACGGTCATAGTCTTCAGATGCAAACACTTGATCATTTTCTTCAATAGTTCTTTCATATTGATCATGTGCTTGTGAAGGTGTCAATGATCTTTGTTCCCACTTTTCAACCCATTATGTATTTTCACATGCTTCCCAATCTCCTGAGATGCAAAACTGGCAAAAAAATGCAAGCTCCCTTGTCGAGATAGTCCATGTGCTTGCTATCGAACTCCTAAACGAATGCCATTTAGTAGATCCACTAATTGTCTCACAATCAACTCTAGGTACAATGTTATCTTCTTCAACCAACCAAAAGAATCGATGAACTCTAGAGTACTCACTCAAACCAGGTGTAGATAATATTGTATTACCCCAATCAACAATCCCACGTGTATCTTTAAATTTTACTGCATCTTCAAATTTTAATTGTTCTTTAACAAGAATTCTTTTGACACACGCACCAGCTCCATGATGTTCTCCTTTACCATGCCCAGCTTCAAAAAAACTCCATATATGTTGGACATTAAGTTCTTTGTGAATCCTACTTAACCAATAGAACACTCGAGCATTTTTGAACTGCCCCGTACAATTATCTGACCATATGAGGTGTTCTTTCATATGGATTCCTCTTTCTCTTAAATTTTTGTAAAATATACTAAAATAGTATTGAAAAAACTCTGATGAGTGTAATCGGTTGTCACTCAAATAAAAATGATACTCCCTCAGAACTTTTGTATCATCCTTAGTGCTATTATTTGCATGTCTATAAACAATATGGAAAAACATAGCTACTTGCACTGAATTATAATACTGTGATTGAATTTCCTCTTGCGGAGCTAGAGTATAATTTTTTGCAAAATCAACCATTGAAAGTATAGTACCAATTGGAAATGTGTTTCTACATGCGCGAAATTTTCCATCAAGCCATCAAGCATGTTGAGAGTACATGATATATTTTGGTACTATCTTATTCTTAAATTCACTCATGAATGCATGCACACTAACTTTTTTTGTAACTAAATCACAACGCTTTCCTATTTTTCCATCTTTTAAAGAATAGTGAACATTCTTAAATATTATAACTTCTACTAATTGTTGTCCAAAATCATTATCAACACTTTCATGCATACAAATTCCTAAGAATGAAAGGTTTCCACAGTCAATGCATTGTCTAGAAATACAAGAACTTAAATAAAACAATTTACCATTAGATCTTTCACAAAACAAACTTGAAATAAACTCCCTTATTGCTTCAGGTGGCATATTAATACCGCATTCCTGTATAATCATGTTAGTATGCAAGGTACAACATATATATCGAAAAACATCATAAAAATAACGAAATTGAACGTGTGTTTTACAACAACAAGATATTCGTTACTTATTAATTTTTACATACCACGGTTTACATTTTTCAAAAGACCTTTGACTTATTTTAATATTACCGGGTAACACTAAATCATCACAAAATTTTCTATAAAATTCAGTTTGTGTTGTATCTAATAAGTGTTTTGGGTGAGGATCGCAAACTTTGGACCCCACCCTTAATTTTAAAACATCTCTAGCATTAGATGAAACCCTAGTATTTTCATGCCAATATTATTCAATCAAAGATTGAATTTCAACATTCAATTTCATATCAGACCTTGGGAGTTGACCACTGAAACTCCAACATTGGTTGATAGGATCATTTTCTATAATTATTCCTCTTTTTTCCGCTCTTAGCAAATTTTTAGGATGTATTTTTAAAACTTCACTAATATTTCTTACCATTCTTTTATTCAAAGTTTCTTTATTAACTATAGCAGTTGTTATAGCTCTTCTTGCTGCATTTTTATCTTTAGATTGACTATTTTTTCCAATCGATTGAATGGCACTAGAAATAGTACACATAGCATGTTTCAATGATTGATCTTTTCTTTTTGGTTTAACAAAAAAGCCTAACCTTTTCATTATTTTCCTCATTTTTTGCATTCTCATAAATTGCATCATTAGTTGACATTGAATTGTAAGTTTTTTACAATAAAAGAATTCGTTGTATATTTTATTTGCATGTGTTCTTATTTGCCTCCAAGAAATTTGACCAAGAAGATAATCAAAAACACCACTTTCAATTTAAAAAAAAGTATTTTCATTAAATTCAAAATCACATTCTAAATTTTCATCTTCATCTTGATTTTCATTTTCAACTTCAAAACGATTTACATTTTCATCTTCATTTTCATCTTCAATTTCATTTTCATTTTCATTTTCATTTTCATTTTCATTTTCAACTTCAAAACGATTTACATTTTCATCTTCATTTTCATCTTCAATTTCATTTTCATTTTCATTTTCATTTTCAACTTCAAAACGATTTACATTTTCATCTTCATTTTCATCAACAAAACGGTTTTCATTTTCATTTACATCAACAAAACGGTTTTCATTTTCATTTACATCAACAAAATGGTTTTTGTTTTCATTTTCAATAACAAGATTATTCTCAATTTCATTTTCAACAAAAGGATCATTCTCACTATCATTTTCAACCAATTCTATAAAAGTTTCATCTCTCTGAATATTATCAATGTCAACATCATTAAGTCCAGCATCTTGTAAAATTTCTACATACAAATTTACAAATTCACTAACATGTGGATTTGAAGATGTACCTGGATTTGTGCATATTGAAGCATTATTCATAGCATTGAAAGAGGGATTTGAAGACATAGTAGGACTTGATTGTATAATCGTATTCTTCTCCAAATTGACTTCTTGCAAATTCGCTTCATCTACAACCATGGTCTCCTCTGTGTTTGCATCTTCAATAGTTGTGGAATTGGATGCTCCCCCATCATTCATTGATTTAATTCTCATTCTTCTTTCTCTTTGTCTTTGTCTCTCCTTTTCTTTGTTTGCTTCAATTTCTTCAGGAATCAATGTCTTCCTCCTCTTATTACGAAATTTATTTCCCATGATAATAAAATTATCAAGCACAAATGAATGTAAATAGTGAAATTCTTCAAAAAATCCGATTCAAATTGGAAGTTGAAGACCTAAAAGGACTAAATTATTCCTCTTCTGTTCCTCAAAACAAGTAGAAAACTAGCACAATTTTACTTTAAAACTAATTTCTTCATGCCTACTTTGAAATTTTTTTATCAAAAAAGCAAGTCACCACCTGTAAAAAAATGCTCAATGAAAAAAATAGAGCAATTTTACTGTTATCGACCGTACATGTGAAGTTGCAGACTTGATAATAAAAAATGACAGTTATTTAAAAAAACACTGTTGACAGAGAAACGGGATCCCGTTTATAAATTGGGATCCCGTTCTATTAAAAATGGGAACCCGTATTTAAAGATACGAGATCCCGTATTTAAACTCGGGATCCCGTTTCTTTTAATTAAATCCGGTGACTGTTGACAGAGGAATGGAATCCCGTATATTTAAATACGGGATCTTGAGTTTAATACAGGATCCCCTTTTTTTTTAATTTGAATTTTTTTTGGGCTTGTGGTCGGGTTTTTGCTTTGGATTTTGGTCCGGGAAAAGCGTTGGGAGTCTGAACCTAGGCCTTCAAGCTGGTTTGACCTACAACTTGAAGGTTCTAACAATTTTGGAGAAATAAATCGAGTTTGGACATATGGCTGACGACTTTTTTTGCAGAATTTTTTAACGAAATTAAAACCCATTTTAGATGAGACAATGCAAATTTCAAATATGTAATTTTTTTTACAATTGAATTATTTTTTCTATTTTTCAATTAATTTATGATGAAATTGGTCCATAATCTTTAAATATCAATGTTTTTTACTATTTTAATAACTTTTGATCAACATAACATTTTGACGAACGAATTGCACAAGGGCAAACCTCAGACAATTCTTTTCAATTTTAAAAAAAAAAATGCAAAAAATGATAACTTTAGGTCATATTATGCGTGTCGTACACGACGATTTTTCTAAACATCAAATATGTCTGATTAAAAATTAACAAAAAAAAAATATTCAATAAAAAATTACAAAAAAAAAATCTAGGGCATACTTCAGTGAGTCATAAGTGTTTTCCCAAAAGGACTTAGAAAAATATGATAATTTAAGTCAAAATATCAATGTCGTACACGTGCATGGTATGGTAAAAAAAAATGACTTTTTAATACTGGTTTTTACAAAACCTATTGAAACTCAATTTGTACAATGTAGGTATTGAAATAAATTACATATTTGGAAACTAGACTCCGAGTACTACATTTTATGATTAGTGACTTGTTTGAAGATTTCATCTCTAAGTGCTTCAAATTTTAAGGTCAAATGCGTCAAACTCTAAAAATCAGAGAAAACACTTCCACTTTTTGGCCAAAAAGTGGACTCAACTTCTTGCCAGCACCCTCACCTTCAAGAACATCATTGGAAATTTGGCAAGTACATAATCATCTACATGGATGATTTGACGGTCTTTCCCAAGAAGATTAGTGATCATATTGCATATTTATGTAAAGTATTCCAGAAGTGCAGGGAATTTGGTATTTCACTTAATCCAAAGAGGTGCATATTTGGGGTCATTGAGGGAAGGATGCTAGGACATGTTATTTCAGAACAAGGTATTGCCATTGACTCTGAACGAGTGGGGGTTATACTGAAAATTCAACCCCCTGCAAGAAAAAAAGAAATGAAGTCATTCTTTGGCAAGATTAACTTTGTCAGAAAGCTTATCACTGGAATTGTGGAGATAGTCAAGCCATTGAATGCCATGTTGAAGTAAGAAGCAAAGGTTGAATGGAGTACAAAGGCTAAGAAAGCATTTGTAGAAATCAAGAGAGCTATTGTTGAAGCCCCTATTTTGGTGAGCCTTGATTATGCTAAGCCATTATATATCTATTCATTTGCTTCTGATCACTCCTGTGCGGGCTTGCTGGCACAAAAGTATGATCAAGGGAATGAGAATCCCATAGCATTCATGAGTGCACCTTTGAAAGATGAAAAACTGAGGTATCCTAGTGTTGAAAAGTAGGCTTATGCCTTGATCCGAACTATGAAGAAGTTCAAACACTATATACTGAGAAATAGGGTCTTTGCTATAGTCCCCGATCCTGCAGTCAAGCTGTTGTTGATGCAGAATGAGTTGGGTGAACTCAGAGCTAAGTGGGTAAATATGCTACAAGATTATGATATTGAAATTCAGCCTATGAAGTTGGTAAGAGGGCAAGGACTGGCCAAGACAATGGCATAAGTGGGTCCTGGCCTTGTTACCCAACATTATAATCTTGAGAGTGTTTCTCCAAGGGACTGGTATGATGATATTATCCACTATCTTTTGAACCAACAATGTCCCAAACACCTTAATCCAGTACAAAGGAGAGCTCTACGTTTGAAGAGTGGCAGTTTTATGATGAAGGGAGTTGTCCTATACAAGAGAAATCATGAAGGTGTCTACCTGAAATTCCTAGGAAAGGAAGAGGTAGGGAGAGTAATGACTGAATTTCATGACAAATATGGCATAGGCCATGGTTTGACATCTTCCACTGCAAATCATATTTTGAGGGCAGGCTATTATTGTCCTACCTTGTTCAAGGACACACATCACCACGTGAGAACTTGCCATGTGTGTCAAACTGCAACGGGGAGGGAGAGAGGTGCGGCTCTTCCACTTCAGCCTGTCATAGAGGTAAAACCATTTGCACATTGGGGAATGGACTTCATAGGTCCAATCAACCCACCATCATTTGCGGGCCACAGGTATATTCTTACTCTAACTAATTACTTTACTAGATGGACTGAAGCTCTTGCATGCAAGCAATGCACCTCTGAAGTGGTAATCAATTCCATGGAGTCAAGTATTATCAATCACTTTGGTTTTCCATTAGTTCTAGTTTGTGATAATGGTTCTACATTTGCATTTAAATTTTTCTAACTAGGCTTATGATCATGGAATTTCCATAAAATTTGCATCCAATTACTACCCATAGGGGAATGTTTTGGTTGAGTCTTCCAATAAGTACTTGTTGATAGTCATCCAAAAACTACTAGAAAAGAATCCCAAGGATTGGCACACCTAGATCAGATTTTCTCTTTGGGCAGACCGCACTAGACAAAAAACATCCTGAGGAACCTCTCCCTATCACCTCATGTATGGTTTGGAACCTGTCTTTCCCATCCAGCTGAAAATCCCTACCCTGCAATTCATCAATGAGTATTATGATGGAGAGGATAAGCATGAAGCTCGCTTAACTGAATTGTTGCACCTTGAAGATAGAAGAGATGAAGCCCTAGAAAACTTTGCCAAACATTAGGGTATAGTGAAAAGATGGTTTGATAGGCAAGCCAAGGTGAAAGCCTTTAGAATCTCTGACTTGGCTCTCTACTGGGATAAAGCCCATGAAAGAAAGGGGGAGGATGGAAAATTTGACAAAATTTGGCTTGGCCTTTATCAAATTGCAGAGATTCTGGGAGATAATGCCTTCCGTTTGAAAACCCTCATTGGAGGAGATATCCCATTGTCTGTCAATGGGCAGTATTTGAAGCATTATTTCCAATCTTGAGTTGTTCTTGGCTCTTTCCTTGTACATAAATAGATTAGGTTTCCTTTCTGCTGATTTTTTTTGCCTTGGTTAGAGTAGGGTTTCTTTTGGTTTTTCTCTACTTGTCTGCTGAACTGGTTTTGGTTTGCTTTGGTCTGCTTGGGGCTGGTTTCCTCTATTGTTGCTTTATAGGGTTTTCTTGCCTTCCTCTAGGCTTTTTGCATCTGTACAAATGGTTGTTTGTTTGGGACTACTTTGCGATTTATTTTACAAACTCTTATCATCTTTTCAGAGTCATTCAAACTGGTAGATTTCCTTCATCTAATGTTGCATGGGCTCGGAGTTAGTGTCACTTAACTAAGTTAAATTATGGAATATATTTGGGTCTTATATACTCACACAAATGTTAAGAGTTCCAAGGTTGCATATGGCCTTTAGGAGGTCTGACTGGGTGAAAAATCATAAATTCTACTCCAGTGCCGCTATGGTTCTCATCCTTGAGTGTGGGCTTCATTTCCTGCAAGGTGAAAAGTACAGTTTTAAAATCAAATCTCAAAAGAGAATATCAAAGAAAAGAAAATATTGAAAATCCAAAAAAAATGTTCAAATTTCAAGGGTATCCTAATATCTCTACTGGGGCTATGGACGGCTGGCTGGTAGTAGAGCTATGCTAGGGAGGGTCACAGTGATAACCTCACTGGGGCTATAGATGCTTGACTGGTAGTGAGGCTCTATCCAGGTTTCTTTTGGAGTTAGGATCCTTATGTAGCTCGACTAGACTGAGTTTGGTCCTTGTTGCAACTTAGGAAAGGGAAATGAATGCATATGCACACACTTTGAACCTACTATAGGAAAGGTTTTCTTGCTTGTGATTTCTTAAACCTTCTCTATATGTAACCTGATGCTTGGATTGAAACCATAGATTTTGAATTCTTGATGCTAGTTTTTCATCGAAATGCTCTGGAGCATTTCCCCAGAAGAGTCACCATTTGTTGTGCAATTTTTGCACACACACCCCACTGAAAGTGGGGACCCTCTCTTGGCCTGCCCTTTTGGCCCCCCTTTTTTGGCCTTGTCTCCCTTATTTTGTGCTTATCTTTGAAAATTTTGGGGTTCTGGTCTTTGGTGCCTGCCTTGGTTTTGGGTGCCTTTGTGTTGAGTTCCTGGTGGTTTTGGAGTCTCACGGATTCCCTCTCTAGGGTGGTTTTCCTTTCGCCCTTGTTTTCCCTTGTTGTTTTTTGTTTGGGTCTAAGGGTTGTTTTCCTCCCTTAGGTTTTCCTTTGTTTTCCTTGTTCCTTTTGTTCTGTCGGGGGTGGAATCAGGATGGGATTGAACCTTAAACTTTTTTCAAAGTTCATGGTTTAGTTCCCATTCCCATTCTGGCTCTGGCTCCGCTTCCTGCCTCCTCATTTTCTTCATTGCCTTGCCCATTTTCAGCCTTTGGGTTGGCTTCCTCTTGTAGGTTTTTCTCGGTTTTCTTTTTCCTTCATTTGTCAGAGGTAGAACCGAGATGGAACCTATTTCTGAACTTTTTCAAAGTTCACGACTCCGCCTCTCGTGTCTTTTGTCATTTTGCAATGTTCGGCCTTCAGGTTAGTTCCTTTCCCTTGGATTTGCTTCAATCTTCCTTTCTTTCGTCGAAGCAAGAACTAGGATCGAATTTAACTTTGTACTTTTTCAAAGTTCACAGTTCTATTCCCCTTTCTGTTCCTGCTCCACCTCCGTAGGGGTTGGTTCTCATTCCGCCTTCGCCTGTTTTCCTTTCCTGGTTGGTTCTAGTTCCGCCTCCACCTATTTTCCTTTCCTAGTTGGTTTCTGTTCTATTCCATCTCCACCTTCGTCGGGGTTGGTTTTGGTTCCGCCTCCACCTATGTCATCTTTGTTTCATGTTCCTATTTTGTTTCCCGCTCCGCTTCTACCTAGGTTTGTGTGTGACTCTCTTGCCCTAGGAACTCTATTGATCTGTATGGATTTTGATGATGTTTTGGACATTAAAGGTGGCTCATTTTCGATGTAAGTTGGATTGAGCTGGGATTTGTTGGGTGTACTTTGAAGATTTGGTGTGATTTCCGGGTGCAGTCTAGTGCACTTTGTGGTTGTTGTCAGACATAACCCATCCCTGCACAGAAGGTCAATGCGTATGGTGTTCATTGATGGTGGGAAAATTTGGTTGGTGAACTCAACCTCGTTTGGGTCAATCTAAGCCGTTTGTTTTCCCAGCTTGTTCGATCAGTAAGTTGAGTTCATGGTGATGTTGCGCACGTTGTTGATCATGCAAGAGGAGCTTTGATGGCTGGCATGGCTCGAGGTGTTGTACACTGACTTTGTGCGATCCCAGATCAATCTGATGGGGTGTTAGTGCGTTCAATGCTGAATGGTGAGTTATTGCTGGCTGTCGCGGGCCGATTTGGTTGGTGGTCAAGTTCCTTTGTAACCCTAGCTTTGTTCATACTTTGGGAAGGTTTTCTATAAGAATGGCTTTTTGCCTCATTTGTAAAGGGTTGGAAAAATTGACCAAGCTGGTTAATTTGGTTACCAATTAGCTTAGACAGTAGATTTAGTAGTAGAATAGCATGTTAAAAGATTGAAAGTTAGATTTACATTTCGAGAAAGTGTTGTAACAAACCAGAATTATTTCTAATGTGATGATTTAATACAAATAAAAGACATTGTGTTCTGATTGGTGCCTTCTTTGCATTGAATAATCTTGCATGTTTCTTGTTCTATCTTATAAATCACTTGGAAATGTTTGAATAGGTTTAATTAGTAATGCTTTTGATTTGATGCTTGGAATGTTGTAGAAATCCTTGGTTCATAATTTGGGCAACTTCTTGATTGTTGGAATGTTGTGCAAGGTCAACCTGTACCTCATATTCATGTGCTTAGTTCAACTGTAGATATCCATTCAGTCTTATTGAATGAATGCCCCATAATCTAAAAATATTTAACACCTTAGAAGATTGCACTATTTTCTATAAGATTGCAGGTATAACCTAGGTCGAATGGGAACTAGTTGAAGGGATTGGTCCATTCTAGATATTTCATCACTTGCATGGTTAATATTAGAAATAGTGTTAACGTTAGGACTTTTGAAAACCTCATCTTTTTCTATTTCTTTTATTATTTGGTTAGAACCAAAAATTTAAGCATCACCATATCTAAAAATCTGATGAGTTTAGAGCTTCCAACATATGTACATAATACCTCTTGTGATTACCAGCATTTTCATATTTATCACTGAGTTTGTTCTACTACATTGTCATGACCTGACACCTGAGAAACCTTAGGGTTATCTCTTTGTTCATAGAGATCAAACTTTCAAGAGAGATATGATAAATTTTATTCTATCTGAGTTGTTGCCATGCAAAAACACCAAACAACACCTAGGTGGCTCTACCTTTGTGAACATAGCAAACTTAAGTGATTTGATTTTGTTTACAACAATCTATTCATAGTGAGAATCTTACAGTGAACAGATATAATCCTAATAAAGTTTATGTGTAATATTAGAATATGTTTAGTTAACAAATGTAAAAAATAAAATGGATAAACTAAAAAAATGAAAGTGTGAGACCAGTGCTTTGTTGGGTGAATGATGCAGATTCGAGCTATGTTTCCTACTTGACCAATCTATCCACAATGGAAATTTGAAAATGGAGAGATGCGATCTTAATTTGGTATAAATTGTATAAGAAATATCAAGGTGAAATCTAATATGTTTAGTTAACATATGTCAAATAAAGTGGATGAAACTAAATGATGTAATAGGGAAAATCTAATATGTTCAGTTAATAGATGTTAAATAAAATAGATAAAATTAAATAATGAAATAGGGAAAACCAGTGCCTTGTTGGGTAAAATAGAGTCAAATGAAAGTCTTAGATGAATGACTTCTATCTAGCAAAATCTCTAATTGTTTGGCATACAAGTATGAGTTTATAACTGGTATAAACATGCAAGAATGTGATTGATAAACCCTACTAGAGGAAAAATATCAATCCTAATTATCCGATTCTTCTTACTGATCCAAATAATATTCCCAGTTTACTGTAATTGACTGAAAGGAATTTAATTCTTCTTTAAAGAACCCAATTAATCATATCACATAGATAAAAAAAATGTGCACTGATAAATTGAACATATACTTGATATTTTAACTTAAATAATCAAGAAACATTAGGTTGGAGACAATCAAACAATTGCAGAAATTCAACAAACAACTCATACCAAAATGGAACCACCGAATCATAAATCTTTCATTATCTCCTTCAAAATCTTGTACATGCAACATGGTCCTTTTGGATATAAACATTCTGAAGTATTATGTTTCTTGATATCTATCTTCTATTCTACTACTACCCTCTTATTCATTTCTACCAAAAATGGATATTTATACATCAACCATATGAAAGGACACGTCCTTTCAAAAATGTCTTGTGCTTAAAACAACAATAAAATTGAAAATTAATTAGGCTCTATTAAGCCATAAGTGAAATTTAGATAAGTGATCCAAGTAGTCTCGGTGCTCATGCATATTTGCATTTCCCAATGCGTTTCAGATCATGATCTGCATTTTCACCATCTTCTCATTCCATTCACATGCTTCATCTAATGTTATATCTTTCTCGGTAGCCGTCTTCAAAATCTCCTACAGTACTGACTCACTTTCATCTTTCCACCTAGTCATTTCTTTTAATCTCCCACTATCATCAAAGAATGCAGTCAATCCCTTTTTGGTGGCATCGATTAATCCCTACACATCCCCTTGCAATTCTTCAAAGAAGTTTTTATGCTTATTCCTAAGATGATTTGCAGCCTCAATTGCAACTTTATCAGGAGCATTCCTTTGTTTCATTTCTTGGAGCTTCTCTAGGATCCTACCATCCATTCTTTCGTGTTCTCGTATTGTATCAAAGTTTTGTGAGTGTATTCCCCAAAGCTTATTCAACCAAGTTGTTAGACTGGCTTGTCTCTTCTTAATCACTGCAACAAGTGTGTCATACTTTCCTTGATAATATGCACTCGACCCTTCCCAATGATCTTTTTTTTGTGAACTTTCACCATGGGTGAGCAGCTTGGTTGACCCCATTGTAACTCATAATAAATATTTCAAGCCCTCATTTTCTCTCAACATTCTTTCATGGCTAGTTTTTTACATTTCCTTTTCCTTGATCAACGCCTATATTTGAGCTTTGTTTAGTTTTTCTACGTTGATCCCAATCTCTGTTGTTGCCACAAGATCTGCCTCCCCAACTTTTAGGGTCATAAAATGCCCAAATGATTTCTCAGTATCAATGACAACTAATTTCCTATGAGGTGGATACAAGGCCCAAATAATTAATTACTCTTCATCTGGATTGTACTTTGATCCTTCCGTAGACATGCAAAACTAGCATCCTAGAATCCACCCATGGTTGTTCAAACATTGCTAGACACTGGGGGTAGATGTTTGCATCTTTCTTTGGGAAATAAATCTTGACATATATCATCCAACTTATGTGGTGATCCGAACATTGGAAAACATGAAATCAACTTGGTCAAAGAATTTGTGAACACGAATCCAAATCACTAGCCCATGGCATATTTTGACAGGAAGATGTTCCTTACCAAGTTTTATCTTTCATTGAACATCAATCCAACAATTCATATCAATCGCATCTAACTTGTGTGTCAACATCACATCAAATCATCAAAATAATTTTGTTCCAAATCAAGCTTCATCAATCTTGATCAATCGAATCCAATCAATTATCACCTTGTTTGACTTAACACACTTAGTCAAACTATCATCTTGTGCATGAGTTTACTCTAGGATAACACAACTTCCTTGGGTTTGCAAGTCTATTATCATCCTGTTTGGCTTAACACACTTAGCCAAATTATCAAATCCAAAACCACCTCGTTTGACTTAACACACTTAGTCAAACCATCATCTTGTGTATGAGTTTACTCTAGGATAACACAACTTCCTAGAGTTTACAAGTGCATTATCACTTTTGTTTGACTTAACACACTTAGTCAAACAATCAATCCATCAATCCGATCGATCAACATTAAGCTTGGTTTTCAACAAAATCCCAAAACAAAGCACTGATATCATCACATATCATATCCAAATTGTCAAAATCGTACGAAAAATTCAAAAACATTCAAAATCTCATCAGAAAAATCATCAAAAACATGTCAAAATATCGAAAAATCTTCAAAATTCATTGAGTCTTGTCAGTCTTTCACCTTGTTGAACTACGTCGTCTCTAAGCTTGAACGTAGGCAAGGTTGATCTTTGATCATCCCTCGAGATAGTTAGGGTCAGTCCTTAGGTGTCTGTTGCATTGGCAATCCGTTTGCCCATCTATTTTTACAGTTAGGGTTAGTCCTTAGGCGTCTATCATATTGGCAATCTATTTGCCCATTTATTTTATAGTTAGGGTCAGTCCTTAGGCATCTGTCGCATTGGCAATCCGTTTTCCCATCTAGTTTACATTTTAGGATTTTAGGCATCCGTCGCAATGACATCCGTTTGCCCATCTAGTTAGGCATCCATCGCAGGGGAATTCATTTGTCCATCTAGTTTACATTTTAGGATTTTAGGCATCTGTCATAATGACATCCATCTGCCCATTTAGTTAGGCATCTATCGCAGGGGCACCCGTTTGCCCATCTAGTTTACATTTTAGGATTTTAGGCATCCATTGCAATGACATCTGTCGACCCATCTAGTTAGGTGTCCATCGCAAGGGCATTCGTTTGTCCATCTAGTTTACATTTTAGGATTTTAGGCATTCGTTGCAATGACATCCGTCTACCCATCTAGTTAGGCGTCTGTCGCAGGGGCATTTGTTTGTCCATCTTTTTCACATTTTAGGATTTTAGGCATCCGTCACAATGAAAATTTGTTTACCCATCTATCTTATTAGTAGTCAGGTCAATTGAAGTTCGAACTACGTCATCTCTGAGCTTAAACGTAGGCAAGGCCATCTTTGATTGACCCCCGAGACACAAAACCCAAAAACATAAAAAAATGTGAAAATACCAAAAACAACCTCAAAATATTTGAAAAATCTAAAATGGTGCATGCATTTCATCTCGCTTTCACCCGTGATTATCATCACTCATAATAAAATCAGCCACCACTTTCACCCTTTGGTGAGTCAGTCAGAAACAAGTCTAGCAAGTTCAGAAGAGAACACCTTAATCGTCAAAGTCTCAAGTCTAGAGTAGTAAGCAAAGCAAGTTGGTCAACTCAAAATATCAATAGCTTATCACCCAAATCAGTCCCATCAAAACCCTGATCACTACATGTCCTAGGATGAAGCTTTCCCATGATGGACATAAGCATTAGGTACCCCACAATAGTTTAGCCTTGGCTAGCAGTACGAAGAACATCAACTTGTTTGTTTATTTTATCTTGGTCTTGTTTAGACTTATCTTAGTTTGCGCTCATTCCAAGGACCTCTTGATGATGCCTAAACAAAACATGTTTAGAGAGAAAGGAATGGGGCAATGATCATTATCTTTTTATCTACTGTGCTTGTTGGATATTCTTGTAAAATAACTTTGTCAGGCGTACTTTGTTTGTTTGTAGGAAAGATGTTTTAAGTGTCTTGTTGACCACATAAGGAGGCTTGCCTACTTATGTTTTGGCCCGAGATGTTTAGGATATCTGAACTGCATTCTGAATAAGGTTTCATTTGTCAAGTGTGAACAAGAGTACTCCTATCTGTTTGACGAGTCAAAGTCCATCACACTAGGTGCAACACCATCCTGGTCCTTAATACCTTGATGCATTGCACCTACATCTGTTATCAAACATAAAGAAAGGTATGCTCTTTTCCCATCCTTGGATAAGCAATACATCATCATCAATCATCATCATAGCTAATAAAGTTGGTTTGTTGAACTTCTACATCTTCTTGGATTCAAGGGTTGATCCCTCTCATTCTTCTATCCTATTTCACACTAACAATGCATCCATCCTGCATCCACACTCTTATCTTGCATAATCATGCTATATCCATCTCATGCATAATCACGTCATCTCATTTTCATAATCATTATCATATAGTCTAACCATCCATACATTCATTTTGAACCTATTTGTCACGAGATCAACCTCATTTTCGCATGATCTCTCGAGGGGGCAATGTACTAATGTACTTATTTTCGCTGGGGCATACAAAAAAATCATGAAATTTTTAATTTCGATGTCAGCAGCATCATTCTTTGAACCAATGCAACAAGTACATTGCTTCAAAGAGGGGCAAAATGTAGACATGCAAAACTAACATCATGCATCATGCATTACGCTCTAATTAACATTCATTTCTTCTATTAATCAATTAAAATATTTTATTGATTAAATCCCTAATTTTCATCAGACTTAATTAAATAAATCAAATCATTTCATTAAGTCCTAAGTTCTTCTTATTTGATTTGATAAATCAAACTTATTTAAATCAAATATCAAATCCCTAAAATCCCCTAAGTTAATTAATCTAAATTAATTAACTTCTAATCATGATCACCTATTCTCCAGCTTTTGACTCAACTTGAGTCAAATCCAAACTCTCAACTAACCCACCCACTTGCACCAATAAATCAATTATTTGATTTATCAATTCTTCTAATTACTTTCAAAAGGGCATCAAGATGGAATATTCTTCCAATTTGAATCTTCCCTCCACATGACTTGTCCCTTCCAACAAAGCATTAAATGCTCTTACACATCTCTTGCACAAGTCAAACTTGGCATTTCTTGCACCTTTCATCCCCCCTAAACATGTATTTTCATGCAAATTCAAATTTGAAATTGGCACATTGGCCAAGACTTGCACATTCCTCACCCTCTCACACCTTGACAAGTGGCATATTTTCATTGGCCCATGAATGATCCCACATTCATCAATTTGGCCTCTCCTCTCTTCAAGTTCAACTATAAGTTGAAGGCTTCTCTCCTTCAAACACACAACACAAAAACAACACATTTTTATGCAAGGTTACTCTCTACATGTGAGAACTAATCTTGTTTTTCATCACAACATCACTATCATCTTGCCATCATCTTGCTTATCCTGGATTGGGAAAGGGCTGCATCCTACATGACAGAGTGGCACCAATCCACTATGAGATAGTTGTTAATCATGTTTGCATATGCTTTTGTTTAACTTGCATTGTTTTCATTTATTGCATTGTTTAACATGGTTAAATATTTCATAGGGATGTTTAAGTTTTCTGATTTAAACTAACTTTTGTGCTAACAACATGAAATTGTTTAAGTCTCTCTTGCATATTTTCATGTCCTACACCTTCTAGACCTTTGTCACCTTTTTTGGGTTGAGCTTGTGTGTAGCATTACTGTTTTTTAGGAAACTGTCAAAAAATAGTGCAAAATTGAGATCTAATCCTAGAAAAATCATGCAACCAACACTTTCTATTATTTCCCTTCCCTTTTCAAGGGTCATACCTGCCATTTCTCTTTCCACGTCAATTTTTAAATTACTCAACAACTGTTCTTCATTACCTAGTGTGACATTGTCAACTAGTTCTCTTATCTCTTTTCCCTTTTGTCTACATAGGAATGTCTTAAATTATGGAGATTTTATAAATTCATCATCTGCTACAAAGGACTTATATTCTACATGTCTTGCATTTGTATCTACACTTTCTTCAATATTCAAATCCCTGGCAGGATAGGCATAATCCCGAGTTCTCAACCTTGACATCTTGTTAGGAGATGTTGTGGTACATTAGCCTCAAATGTCTCTCTTCGAAAGATAAAAAATATATATCTTGCAACTCTTGATTATGTTGTTCAACGACCATTTCTGCTTCCTCTACCTCCAAGTTCCTAATCATATCATCAAATTGGTAGGGCACATGGTGATACCCTCCAAAGTTTATCCTTTTTTTAGCAGAATTGATATACCCTTCTGGATCAAAATTCTTTCTCAGTGGTCCTCTTTTCATGTTATATTGCAGTAACTTATCCAGAATCAGATTATGCCCTTCCTTTGCTAATATAGTAAAATCACCGAAGCATAGTGTATTGGGCATAAAAGCTTGTTTTCCAAAAGAACTTAAATTCATAACACTAGAAAAATCCATTTGCCTTACAATTTCCAAGTATGCAATCCTGTCGGGAACCATTTTAGGAAAAATGAATGGGGAATCTTCAAATCCATAAACTCTAATCATGGTAGCATTCTCCAAACAATACCAATCCCCCCAATTGTGGCTTATTGGTCCATTGAAATCTTTGGGCCTGAGAAACCTCTTTATCTCATCAGACAAAGAATAAGCACATGAATGATTATAAAACTTGTAAAATGGTTTCACAAAATTTTCTTCAAAGCATACAAAACTAGAGTTAGCAAACCTGTTGTCCCAAATAACAGTCCATGATTGAATAGGTAATGATATGCTTTCCTTATCAAACTATGAAATTCTCATCTCCTAAGGCCACAACCCTAGTTCTTGTTCGAAGTACAACACTATGTGCATAAATAGTGAGTAATTTCTGAGGTGTAAGATAGAGGCTCCACCTTTTATTTCCATCAACCCAGAATCGAACCCTTTAAAAACATATGAGGCATAATCAAAAGGTCTAGAGTTGTGATAATGAATATCTTCTGAAATTACCATGGGAACAATTGCCATATACTCAGGGACATCCATTCCCAATACTTGACCCACCGATAAATAAGTGTATTTCATATAGGGCTCAAACAAATCTACATGGAATGGGGGTCCTTCACCATCTTCTAGAGGAATTGGTTTACCACCATGTCTGATTCCATGCAAGGGAAATCTCCAAACCTTGTAAATGGTGTCTATCCTTTCAAATTCTTTTTCCAGCTCTTCACATATAATATTTTTGTTGCATACCCCTTCCAATTTAAAGACTTTGCCTATTGCATCCTCTGATATGTGTATCAATGGTTTCCCAGACGGATCACTGATAGCTTTAAGTCTCAAATTATAATGAGTGGCCAACAATTTCACCAGTTCAACATCTACAAAAACATTAGGGCAAACTAAATTTCCCAGATTAAGCTTCCATGGGTTACATACTGGTTCAAAGCGATTCCTCCGATAGTAATGAAAGCTAAATAGTTCATAACCTCTTATTCAAGTCCAAATATCTCCTATGAGCTTACATTTATCATCTAGTTTATCAACTTCTTGCCTAAGTTATGCAGAGCGTCTAGCTTTGGGTCCAGAGCCAGGTAGTTGGTCGATAAGATCTTGATTCAGCTTACACTCAGTACCCTCTAGCTGAATTTTGGTTTTCTTCTTTTTCCCTTTCGACTGACCACTTTCCCCATGCTTTCTACCCTTTGATTTTCTTGAACTAGTGGCTTCCATTCTTCAAAGTTGCAAATTTGAGGTATGAAGAACTTACTGTTTTTTGCCTAAGATTTTGAACTGAGAGAATACCCTGGTCCTTTGCTCGCTCCTCTACTTCTTCTAGTGTCAATTCTGCAATGATGTTTTCAATTGAATTTGACTTGATTCCTAAAATTACTTATGCTTCGTGGTGCCATTAATGTCTTAGCTAAAACACGAGCGTAGCTGGTTTTTTCGAAACTCTCATTGTCACATCGTGTAATTTTTCGGCCAGACATTTTCAAATCTCAGGCAATCCTTCACCAACATTCATTAAACACCCACTAGGACATCTCATAGTTTCCACGAAACCTTAATTCTTCCCGACAGTTACCCTTTTGGTCTTAATTATATTGCTACAACTCCCATCGAAGCAACCTATCGCTGTGAATTTTGCAAGTCGAGTAGACAATCCTCATCTTACTCCAGAGATGTGTATCTTGCCGAGATATTTCCATCATAAATTATGATTGCCGAGACAACGATTTTCTTGTCGATGGAACTACACTTGTTGTGACCTTCTTATCTCTCCCCGCTAAAGTTTGTCTCACCGATGAATTTCTTCATTGATGAAACCATGAACCATGTCCTTTTGATAATCATTCTCTCCAGACATGTCGCCAAGTCCAATCATGTCAGTCTATCACAAAAGGTCGAGAGGACTCCTCGAATTCTTCCCAATAACATTGTCCCATCGACATAATCCTCCTTTGTTTTATCGACAAGACTGGATGAATGTCTCAGGATGACTTCAGGAACCTTACTTTGATGACTCTAGTCTGGCCAATATATTTCCTTGTGCTCCAAGTGGTAAGACATATGTAAGCTCGATATGACTTCATACTATCATGCCAATGCTCATTATCTTACCGATAGAGACTATGAACTGTATTTTCTCGATATATATCCTCAAATGAGATTTCATTGGTATGACATTCCTGACCTCTTGCTGATATACTGAAAAAGATATGCGTTCATATAAAATGATCTATGGATCGGAGAGACCTACATCATCTGATGCCGATATGATCAAATTTACCCACTATCACATCAAATGTTTTATCGACAAGACAATTGAAACTTTGGGCGATCCTTTTATTCAGGCTTGACTAATGTTCATTAAACAATTACGCCGATATCACATAATCTATCCATCTAATTCATATAAATGTTGCCAAGAGTCACCCCAATGACTGTCTTGATCTATTTGTGTCTTCATCGGCAAGACATGGTGTCTCACTAAGACATTCAGTAATTTTTCTGATGTTATAAGTCTCCCTGATGATTATTCCTTCGATCTATTTGACCGTTACCTTTTGGAGTGGGTTTTAAAACAACTTATGCCCCATTACTTTGTCTAGGTCGGGCCCCTTTTAATAAACTATTTTAGATATTTCGCCTGACTTTATTATTCCCTAAGTCTAGGTTGGCCCGCGCCCCACATTTAAATACAACTTTAAGCTATTGTTTGTCATTGGCCTAGGCGGTGTCCCCATTTCCATTTAATAAATGTTTTATTTTTACAGGGACCAATTTTAAATGACCGTTGATCAACCATCGGTTGATCTCAGTCGTTCCCCACAATCCCGTGATGACCCCACCACAGAGTCTCAACTGATTGCGATATCACAGGCGAGCTCCACATGTCTCAGCTGGCGATGCCGAAAAGATAATCAAATTGCTTTAATATATTTGTCGGGTTATAATGTGTTATACAATAGGTTACTAAAGTTGCTATGAGATGCATGTGCTCAAAATGAATGGAGATCTTATAATCTCAATGAAAAAGATGCTTGACAGTTATGTTCAACATTGGTGATTGTCTTGATCGAACACAATTGCATATGGTGGAGATCGATGATTGCCTACCATCACATGATCAAAAGATGCAAGGTGTTTATTGATCGCGATATCATAGGCCCATGCCATGTATATTTCTTTGGCGATGCATAAGGCAGTTGTTCGATGATCTGACAAAAGTGAATGATCGACGGTTGGAATTTGAATTCACATCAAATGCGATTGGAGTTGTTAGCGCAACATGCAAGTAAGCTTTAATGGTAGACGAGACATCTACTCGCTTGATTTGATTGACATAAAGTGATTTTATTTCACTCTGTTTTCTCACAAATTATTCAAGCACCTTTGCAAAAGCATTTTCAGAGCCAAGGATGAAGTTATGAGTTGTAATAGCAAGGATTTGGTCTTCTACAAAGCATAAATGCCGTGAGTTGTTTTTTGTGCTTCCTGGGAAATTTAATTGAGATTTTGAGAAGAATTGTGGTGTGCTTGTCGAAAAGCTTGCTGATAGTTGTTTTAGGGCTATTGGTTAGTTGAATTGTAAGAAATTGCAAGGTTTTGCTATAATTTTGTTTTCCATATAGCCTTAGTCTATTCGAAAGATTTGAAATTTTAAGGAAGCTCTAGTTTACTTGAGATGGCACCACCAAAGCAACATTCTAGCCATTTTGATTATTTAAAGAGGAATTTGTATGATGATTTCCTGGATCAACTCTCGTTGTCAACAAATTATAGGAAGAGGGGTTTGGGTTTGATGCATGGAAGAACCCTAGGTGAAGGATTAATATGCAAGAATTCCAACATTGTAGATGCTAGGGTTCCTATGACCGGTCTGGAGATGTTTAGGTTGTGGTATGGATAGCGGAATTTGGCTTACCCTTTCTCAAATGGTTGGAGATATGACATGGGGAAGCTAGTGGTGCCAAATATTTTCCCTGATGTGGATTTGCTCAGGGCGGTGGTAGCACATTATGACCCTGTTACGAGAGTGATCAAAGATAATGATGGAGGGATTTTATTAAGTATAAAAAGGGAAGAAATTCAACAAGTTTTTGACCTGAGTGAACCTAGTCCGTTCTTGATTCAGATAAATCTTGAGGAGATGAAGCAGGAGTATGCAAAGTCAAAGACACTTTTTAGGTTGAAGTTGCTTCCTCCTCATTTGGCAAGGGCAGGTAGTTCAAGGATTTATATCAGTCCAAGTGACGAAGAGCCTTTCAAGCTAAGTTGTTTTGCAAACCATTTCTTGGCTACCTTTTATTCATTGTGCCAAATTTTGGGTTTTAACCCTAACACAGTAATGCCAATTGCCTATATGTTTACGGGGCTGCAAATACAACACCCTAATTTCTATATGGTTTATGATTTTGCATCTTTTCTAGTAGAGAAGATACATGCAAGGCTATTAAAGCTACATGTAGGGGATGCAGGCACTCCATTCTTTTGGTATTCCTTGCTGATGTACATGTTGTACAAGAATGTTGACTTCTTCTCAGAGAAGATGGAGTTGAGGCAAGAGGTAAATGGAGAAAGATTACCGGTGCAAGCTTGGACTCCAAATTTATGATACAATAGGGAGAGTGGCAATTTTGTGCAATTGAACAATTGATTTTCTTCCAGACTCAGTGTTCGGTTGACAATAAATGTACCTAGGATCCCTGAGAATTTACATGACTTTCTCAGACCGAAGGGGAGGAAGCCAAATTTAAAAGTTTGTCACAACTGGGGTGACATTATCTTGTACTTAGTCAACACTGTTTTAAGGGTGTATGGCTTCCAAGGAACTCCACATATCCTCCCATTCAATGTAACAACAAGAGTGGGGTTTAATGAGGTTATGTGGCAAATAGGTTGTATTCATGAAGACAACCTAATGTTCAGGGAAGGGAAAAGGGACTCTTTTCCCTAATTATACCGTTGTGTCTAATTTTGTGTTTTCAAAGGGAGGATGGGTCCACTTTGGGAGGTTTTTTGATGATTTTCATTTAAGGTGTGGTCCCAGGTGACAACATGAACCTAAGGGATTCTTTGCCCTTTTTAGACAATAGATAAAAGGTGGCAGGTGTGCACATGAGTTCAATTTTCCTGAGGATCTGATAAAAAATGCATTTTATTTTAACGAGAAGGAATTGACCAAGGAAATATGGATAGCATATGAGAAGTTATTGGCCATTGTGCATAAAATGGATCCCAAATATGATCCATTAATGGAATTCACCCCATTCCAAAAGAAAATTGATTTCTTGATGGAAAAATTCAAGGAGATCATGGGTGTTTTGATGACAAAGAAGGTCAACTTGGAGTTGGACTTTGGCATACAAAAGCCAGATGTGAGGCCTACTGAAACAAGGCCAACATATCAACCCACGGTGAATTGGCCTCTTTATAAGAGAAAGAGGAGTGACAATAGTGACGAGGAGGAAGATAAGAAAGAAAATAAATCATGAAGGCATCAACTCAACCAGGTCCGAAGATCAGAGCACTTGGAGGAATCAAGATCATTGATTTGGACTCATCACCACAAGATAATCCTGCACTACCACCATTAGAGCTAAGCCCTAAGAGGAAAAGAGTTGAAGAGGCACAAGAGACTCTGATGGATGAAATTATTGTCACAGATCAGGACATGGAGGTTCGTATTCCTTCCCCTCCCAGGTCAACTCAATTGGTTTTGTCTGATATGGATGTGAAGGGACAATATGTGCAAGAAGCCATGATGGAGGCATGCAAGGAATTTTTTAGATGATGATGAATTTGTTAAAAATCCTTTTTTCTTGCAACTGGTGTGGAGAATGAGACTAGAAGAGTATCGAGAAAAATGCAAAAGGAGAAGAGAGTTGAAACTTGATAGGTCTAACCAGGAGAATGATGATGAAGTAAAGGCTGAATTGATGGAAGAATTCAAGAGCATCACTCTTGAGGAGGGGAGGAAATTAGTAACTCAGGTCGGTGTGCTAATTTTTCCTGAATAGGATATAGCAGATGTAGTAGCATTTAATGCTATTTTAAAATCCAAGCATCCCATCTAAAATTCTGAGGAAGAGGTCAAGGCGGCACTGCAAGATTTTTCCTTTTTTGAGGAGTATGAGCAATTTGGGCATTGGAACCTTAGGGAAGAAAGCCTAATGTTACTGGCATTAGCCCAAACCTAAGGGGAGGGTTAATAATAAAGAGAGCCTCTGAAAATTCAACTAGAGAGGCTACAAAACTAACTGTGAATGTGGCCAAATTGGCCCAGAAGACTGCTAAGAGGGAAGAAGCTGAAAAATAGAGCTTAATGGAGAAATACAATATTATAATTGGAGAATACAATAGGGTGAAACAATGGAATGTTGAGCTGCAAACTGAGGTGGATAGGTTAAAGTATAGGTAAGTTGGGGAGTCCTCAAGTTCTCTTGGTATCATGACACTGCCTTCCACATCAGGATAAATACCTCCTACTTCTCCAATTGTTTCTACTCCGGGGTCCCCCATCCAAACTCCTTCTCTCATTCCTACAATAGAGCCAGTTGAAGAAGAGATTGAATACTCCATGGATCCTACTAAGAAGCAGTTGCTAAATAAGATTGCAGAGTTACAGGAAGCTTTAAAGGAAAGTGAGGAGGGAATACTTGTAAAGCAGAGTGAAGTTGTTGACACAATTTTGAGGCACTTAAATGAAAAGGTTGATGGTAGATTGCCATCAGTATATTATTTGTATTCTTTATTTTTGGATGCAATAAAGAACATTGCTAGGGATCAGGAAGTAGTTTTTCCCTTAGTTGAGAAGTGGATCCTTAGGGCCAATGATTTAGATACCATGTATAAAGCCTCTAGATTTGATATAGATAATAGGCCCCAATCATTAAGGCCTACTCAATTTTTTGTAAAATCACTACAAGGTTTTCAAGCCTTACCAGATGATTTGTGTAGGAAAATCAGAGAATTGGTAAAGAGTTTTGATGATTGGAGTGATACATCTTTACCTGATATAATTGATGCACAGGGAAATGTTAAATCACTGCAGTAGTGGCAGGATAAAGAAGACGAGGTCATCAATGCACAAATCAAATTGATTTGTGATTCCTCAAACTATGACCTGTTGGTGAGTTCTATGGACAAGATCATTAGCACTAGCACATTTTTAGAGTCTTTTGAGAGAGAGGCAAATTAGGTAGTGGTGAAATACACACCTTACAGTGCTAAGGTGAATGAGGTGGTTAATTTTGATTGGCCGACAGATGAAGAATATTAGAGATGGGTGGATAAATACTTAACCGAGGAAGAGTAAGACAGAGTTGACTAATGGCAGATAACAAATCAGCCATTGCAGTTATAACAGAGTCTCATTATGTTTTGATGGAAGTTTTGGCACAAGTTTCTTGAAGTTTGGCCAATGCATCAACCATTTTCAGTGGATGGGATAAACAAGAAGATTCTCTAGGGACTCAACTGTTGTAACAGATTTTTGAAATGTCATAGGGCAGTCCAAGTGACCGGTGACATGTGTATTTCTAGCTTGATGCTTGTTTTCTCCTTTATTCTCTATAAGAAGGATTTCAAGGCCAAAAATATGGGTTAGCAAGTTAGATAATTTTGGGTCGAGTCTAAGTAAAGTTGCAGAGAAAATTGTAAAAAGCCTGTTGGTTCAATGAAAATGCAAGTTAGGTTTTGTGTCATTCTCTAGTAGGTTTTGAATTCACAGGAGTTTGATGTTTCATGATAGTACTAGCATTTGAATGGGAATGATTCATTTTGAAATCATGTCTCTCCATTGTATAAGCATATCAGAATCTTGAATAAAATAATCAAGGGTTGTTTCGTTCATCTCACTGTTGTGGTGTGCATGATTCTCATTTTAGCTTTAATTCAAGGAATTAATTAAAATGCTTGAATGGGGTCATAGGTGGATATGTTTATATAAGGATTTGATAAATAGTATTGGGTTAGAATACAAATTGATGGTATTATAAGGAAATATTGTCAGAGATCTTATATGTTATGTGTTAAATCTGTCATGAATCCTTAGATGCATATGAATTTGACTCCTCCAATGCCATATGACATTGGTCTAAGTTTTGCTTATTTGTGGGGTATAGTATTTGTTTGTATTTTCTTAGATCTTGTTGTAAATTGCAAATCAATGACTATCTTAAGCTGTGAAGTGTTGTTGTAGTTATCTCATGCTCCAAATAGTTGATATTATTGATGAACAACCAATTCATTTCGGTATTATCTTGTTATGTTGAGCTATTAAATGAGATTATCTATTGTTGTTAATGTTGTTTATAATATTGGTGCAGAGGTTGTAAACACATTAAGGGATCACCCTTTCAGGTCTTATAGAGCCCAAAGTGTAGGAGGCTTTGTTAAAGTCCTCATCAGTTGGTCCAGGTCCTTCAAGCTGCCCTTGATTGGAATTGACAATTCCATAGGTAGATTAGAAGATAAACCTGGTTATAGTGTAACAACCCCAATGTTAGTATCTTGTTGTTTTTCTTCCTTGATGGATTCCGATAACTATATATTTTGTATTTGCACTATTTGTCCCTTAATTATTTTGTATTGACACCCAAGAGGTGTAATTCTATGATTGTCATGCTAGATTATATGATTACATGCTTATATGTTTTTATGCTGTTATGTGGTTGACATGATTATTTTTTATGTTGGATTTCATGTTTACATGGTTAATTATTATGGTGGACTACATGCTCACATTATATATATATATATAAATCATTGTTGTTGCTTATGTATAATCATGGATAGGAAAATGACAGTATCATCACTCATAACTGAGAGGCTTATGATATCTTGATCATTTTTCCTTATGGTTGATGTTGCTTTAGATAAAAAATATATGATTTATGCACATGTACTTTAATGTTTGAATTGGAGTGATGCAGGTACTGAGTATCGACTCCGCCTAGATTCATAGGCTTGAGCGTACTCTCATTCCCCAATGGTGGTTAACTAGAGGTAGTCACAAGCCAAATGTTCCCCCTACCTTAGCCCACTGCACCCTGTTGGGGCAGTGTTTCCGTTTTGTTACCTTCCATCCAGTTACCTAACGGTAACATTCGAAGCACCCTTCTACCAAAAGTATTTTGTCTTGTATGCCTCATTGAGGTAATTGGTTTTGGTCTTTCTTTAATATTTTATGGTGGTTAATTGTTGGGGATTTAAATTTTTATTCTCTTGGAAATTTAAATATTTTATTTAATGTTCATTATTGATCCTTTGGGGCAGCCTTATGCAATTCTAATTTTGCTTATTTAGCAACCTTTATTAATTGTTCCTTGGGTGAGTTTTGATAAATAATTTTATTCAATTCCATATTTCCCATCCTTGCTTGGGTTTTGGAAAAATATAAAAAGAAAGGAAAGTTTTGTTTTGGGAAGGAGATTTTATTTTTATCTTTTGGGGGAGAGAAGAAAATTGTTGTTTTCTTGCATGGAGAAGAAAAGCCCGTGATTTGGGGTAGTTGAGTTTGGGAAGATTTCTTGAGAAGAATTCGTGGGTGGTGAATGGTTGAAATCAACTCGCCATTTCCTTCCTGTTGTCCGGATTTGAAGCTCGGCTGTGTCCTCTTCCTTCAGCATTCCACCATTTTTATTTTGGAGCTACTTGAGGTATTTTACTGTTGTTTTTCCATCTTATGTGACTAGAAATTTTTGGCATTTTATCATGCTTCTTGTATGATGGTATATTTTGATTTGAATTGTATTTAATTTACAAAAAAAAAAGGATGAACTCTTTCATTCGTTTTTGTATGGCATGAGGTTGAATGATTGCTGTTTTAAAATTTAATTTTCTGTTCACTGCCCTCTTGATGAATTTTTTTTTTAAGAGTGGATTTTATGTTGAATTGCCAAGATCTCAACTAGGTCTTTGGCAGAATTTTAATTGAAGCATTTTTATTTTTCCATGTTTTTCTTGCCTTTTGTTTAGACATTTTTTATTTCTGTTCATGAACCACCTAATAAAAATGTGTTTTGAAGGTGGATTCTAACTCCACATGCCCATATCTCAATTGGGTTTTCACGAATTTAATTTTTGGGCACTTTTGTTTTTTCATGATTTTTCTTGCCCAAATGGCCATAATGGCGTTTTCTGAAACAACAACTTCTTTCTGAGTTAAAAACAAAAAATTTAAAGGTGAATTTCAATTAGAAACAGCAAAATATGATCTGGGACTTGCTCAGAATTTTGATCCAGGCACTTTGAATTTCTATTCAATTTTGATGCCTCCATTTTTTGTTATAATTCCGTTGTATACGAGTCTTTTTTACAACAACTTTATCTTCGCTGTGTGAAATGTTTCTTGAACAGAAAATTGTGGCTTCTCATTGTATTTCATGTTACTTGGATTTCCTTGTTTGGTTAAACGAGATGAGCCTAGGGCCAGGTAAAAGAGTGGTTATATGGAGTGGCTCTCTACGGGCCCAGGGCCCGGGGCCCACAAGTGGCTGCTAGGGGAACTAGTAGTAGAGTCGAGTAAACAACTCATAACTAAATAAAATAATGAGGTAAAACACTAATAAGATAATGAGTCCTTGTGCATGGCCTTGAATGCTTGTAAAGGCTAAGGATGCACTTGAGAAGGCCCATTCGTATGCGGGGCGTTGAGCTATTCGCCTACGGGACATGGATTCGAGCATGATTGAGTCTCCTCATCCCTATGAGAGGTGTACTTGATTCCGTGTGGTGCCATCCCTTTGAGCACGCATGATGACACTCCATCTGATTTCACTCTAGTACCTAGATCCGTAGCAGTTATGAGTAGTACCCGTCATGTCATCAGTTAAACATCTCTATGTTGTGATAATTGGTTGTATGCATTGTATGTTGTATTTGCTCTCTCACTAATGTGAGTTTTGTGCTTTGTATACCCTTCCCTTGATTTCATTTTCTTGGGCCTTGTGACTATCTCCGAGCACAGAGGGGTGGACTCTTTTGAGCCACATGGTTGGGAGGCATTGCCACCGCCATTGGGGACCAATGTACAGGTTTGAAGTATCGGTCATAATTGATCTTTCTCCCTCTCTCTTGTAATTTTTTATCACACATACTCATTTTCATGCCTTGTGTATATATATCTTGATAGATGTATCTTTTCCATAAAAATGTAATTGTATTCATAATTGATCCTTTATGCACGTTGTACTCTCTTGAGAGAGAAAATTAATCATAAGTTTAATGAGAAGATATGTGATGTTTGTTTTGGTTTACGGGCTCCGGTGTTGGTATCGGGCTCGAATGTTCTATGATCATCCTTAAGTTCTTTTATGTCATTATTTTTCATGGTTAAGTTAGATTCTTGGTTGTGCGTTTCTCCATTTTGGAAATTTTCCCAGGTTCCGTAGTATCGGTGCTCTTTGTTTGCTGTCTAGTGGACAAAAATAGGTTCCAGAGCTGGGAGCTCTGGAATTGCAAGTTTCGTAGTATCAATGCTCTATGTTTGTTGTCTAGTGGACCAAAAAAGGCTCCATAGCTGAGAGCTCAAGAACTACAAGTTTCATAGTATGGGCGCTCTTTGTTTGTTGTCCAGTGGGCAGAAACAGGCTCTGGCATAGGGAGCTCTAGAATTGCAAGTTCCGTAGTACCAGTGCAGTGAGCTCCAAAACTGCAACTTCCAGAGCACCAATGCCCTTTGTTTGTTGTCCTATGGACAGAAATAGGTTCTGGAGTAGGGAGCTCCGGAACTGCAAGTTTCATAGCACCGACACCCACTGTTTGCTGACTTGAGGGCAACAACATGTTCCAAAGCAGAACATCGGGGTTTTGGAGTAGAAAGCTCCAATGCACCTTTGGTCATACTTGGCCATATTTTTCTTGTCAGTGTATCAATTTAGCAACTAATTTATGTGTTGTTATTCTTTTTGTTTTTGAATTTTTTTTTATCTTGTCCCTTTTGGCTCTTAATTCCCAGGGGTTCGTAGCGGGATGTTACATATAGTAAAAACAACCAACACTATCCCTTGGTCCTCTCTTTTTCCCACTCTTGTATGTTCCCTTCTGTCTTTTTTCTCTTGTTAATTTTGATTTGTTCTTGCTTATTGCTTTGGATTAGTTCATTTTTGCTTCTAGTCTGTTATTTCATCATGTTTTGTTGAGTTTTTCTTTCATGTGTCTCTTCTCTTTGGGTTTGTCCTTTTCTATTTATTGTTCCTTCTTTCCTTCTTTTTCTAATTCATGTTTCTCATTATTTTATGACTATTCCTTATATTTTACAAATTATAGGTTTTTTCTAATTACCCCGAAGGCATATCCTATTTGAGATGAAAGAGTTAAAATGGACCATCAACAGTTAATATCGACTACATACAGTGCAATACGATTGTAGTGATTTCATTCGTTCCTCGCCACATTTTTCTCCTCCATTTTTTTTGTTTGTTTTACTTCTTAATATTTTACTTGTGAACTCTGCCCTTTTTTCTCATCTAGTGACACCACAATATTTACTGAATGAAGGTTTCAACAAATGAAAACAAATATCTACTTCTATAAATTTAATTTTAAAATTTGTCCATATTTTTCAAGACTGAGACTAAATTGGTTAATTTGAATGTATGAAATAATTGATATAGTTTGGTTTCATATATATATTTTAACTTTTTAAAAAATATGTTCATAATTTAAATATCTAATTTTGTTAATTAAATAGGTGTTAAAAGGTGAAAAGTTAAATTATAAAAATGTCAATTTTTTTGATTAAAAGTGAAAATTTAAACTATTTTTAATATTTATATACTGAATGGTTTTACTTGTTTTATATATATTAGTTATATATTTTTTAATTTAAAAAAAATAAAATTATAAAAATGTTTTTCTCTTTTTTTGTTAATTAGAAAGATGTTAAAAGTGAAAATTTAAATTATTTTGAATATTTGCATTTTATAAAGTTCATATATTAAATGGTTTTTACTTATTTTATAATTTGAAAAAATATAAAAAAGTAAATGAGAAAAATAATTAAAATTGTTTTTAAATTTTTTAGAATTTTAGATTTTTTTTTTATCCATAAGAGACAAGTGCCACGTAGTGGCTAGTACTTGCCTTTATAGTATTTTAGATTTAATAAAAACAAATGTAAGTTTTGTTAATGGAATAAAAGATAGTTACATGCATTTATATTAATATTAATAATTATTAATCTTATTTAATTATATTATGTAAAAATCAAGTATCTTATATAAAAACAATTATATATTATAAAGATATTATAAATATCAAACAAAATCAAATGATCGTATAATATAATTAGAAGAAAAAAATGTTAATTATATAAATATAAAATTTATCTAATAATTATGTTACATAAAAATATCTATAATATGAAATAAATTTATTATATTATATTGTGTAAAATAATTATAAGAAAGAATTGTGGGAGGTAGGGAGGGTGCATTCCAAGGTGGTTGAGGATGGTGGCATGAACTGCCACGTTGGAGCTATACGAGGGAGATAGTGATGGGTGGAAAGGTACGAGAGAGCTGGCTTGTCCTATCAATCAACCGAATGCAAGAGGAAGACAACTCGTCTATCTTCCCAAGGCGTAGGAAATATTAAAATACATTCATTCATTCACTTGCATTCAGACAACTCGCACGTAGGAGAAGGAGGTTGGTGAGGCTCGCGACGATGGGTAGAAGTAATCATTTAAGGCTTGCACGAAATGTCGTGGGCATTTGTTCTAGTTCAGTGTTGTGGTTGAACTCTGGATATCATTTTGTCAAGCACTTATTGTTCAGAGTCAAATGGTTGGATCCTCAAAATTTCTGATAGAGGTTTCGGTTGCGGGTGTAGCTCGGTTTCGGGCAGACACCCTCATTTTGCTCAAGTCCAACGATAGGCTAAGCAAATTTTGTTTCATAATGGATCAATGCCTTAAAAAAATTTTGCTTGACTATGAGCCTCTAGTGTTAGTTGTGCAAGTCAAAATGCTCTTGGGGCCTCGCTTTTTGGAGGAAACAGAGTATGGGCGCGATAATTTGTAGATATCTTCTCATTTTTTGGCTTCCCTACTCGATAATTTGGTCCCGAAGATTGAAGCAAGGACTTTAATGAGGAAATTATCCATACCCGAAATGTTGGGTGGTATGGATGAGCTCCTTCAGGTGGTGGTGGAAGGGCAAGGATGTCCACGTTCGTTGGAGATGGCAAAGGTGAAGGATGAAGACATGGTGAAGATGTATCCATTTCTCTTGGACCTTTAGGGTTCTGGGTTGATGAAGCACCGAGCCATAGTAGCGGTTACGGTCATCTTCTTGAAGAAATGGTCTGGGCTAATGGTGACTGATAGCAATGAATGGAGGGAGGAGTTTGAAGATTTCACGTTTCTGAATAAAGTTTTGTGAAGGGCAGTGTATGGTATTAGTATTTTAGTAGCTAGTTTTTTCTCTGTTAATGCAAGCACGAATTGGTTAGATTGGTTTAAATGTAAATTGTTTAAAGTATCGAATGTCTAAAGCTATGGCCTATATTTTGGAGGTTTCATATAGAAAATATATGGTATTTTTGTTCTTGGTAGAATTGGTGAAATTAGCTTAATCAGTTGTGCTTTGGATCTATAAGTATAAATACAATATAATCCTTAAGTATCAAAAAAAAATTATAAGAAAAATTAAATAATTATTATTTAAATATAAAATTTATATAATACTTAATATGTATATAATTTATGTTAGTATATATATTATTAATGCATTACACATTTTTTTTTAGAAAGTTAATCAAGGCGGAAAATTATATTTAAACAGATGCTTATATTATTATTTTACTTTCAGCTTCCTTCGCCCCTAGTTTTACTTGAAAATCTTGCTCTGCTTTGTATAGCATGTCGCGTGAAAAGAGAGATGCAATGGATTGCTAACAATAATAGACGGTTAAATGTATCATTATTTTTTTTTATGGGGAAGAAAATTGTTTGGATTTCACTACAGGAGGATTGCAAAATTTGGAAGGAAGGCATCCTTTTCGATTTCTTATTTTCATTAGCAGTCACTGCTCATTTTTTTTAGGAGAAATTTGTGGAGCTGGTGTCCCCGTATATATTTGATTTTGTTGCTTATTTTTAATCAGTCATTTTAAATTGTATATTTTTTTTAAAAAAAATTCCTCTATTAGAATAAGAACATAATTCAACTGTATAATCTTCATGGATTGTGGAAATCTATTATCTTTAAATCTATATTCTTATATTTAATTATCAATCCTTGCCATTAATTTTTATGAACTGTATATTTTTATATTTAATTACCATTTGTTGCTCTGTTAATTTTGACAAATATTTATTGATAGGGAATTCAAATATGTTATTATTGACTAAGAATTAACAAATGAAGATATTCAAATATGTTATAATTCTCTCAATCTATACAAACAAGAAAGGATGCTAGCAGAATTTGCATTCAATTTTACAATAATTATCTACATTTCACAATTATAAATAAAGATATAAATAAAGATAAAAAAATAGTTCAAACAATTATAAAGTTCAAACAATTATAAATAAAGTTAAAAAAAAAATCTATGTTGCAATTAAATTCTTTAAAAATGGGTAGATTTAGGGCAAGATCTATATTTCAAAGAACTGTAATAAAATGTATACTTTCAATAAGACTGAAAATTTAATTTTCTATATGAAAATATGTATCTTTTTGTTGCACTGTATCACTGTAGGAAAAATTTAGAGGGAGGAATTGGAGGTAAATAAAAAGGAGAGAAGGAAATTTGTAAAGCCACATGGCATTTTTCACAATAAGCAGTTGCTGCTTATTTTCAGCCCCCCCTATTTTTTGATAGCTTATTTTTATTTCCTAAACAATAGCTTCTCCTTTAAAATAAGAAAAGATTCCAAATTATCCTCTCCCAACAATCAAATTTATGCATGGGAACACTCTCGTTGCTTAAATTTAAGCAGAAAATAGAGTTAAGCAGCCACATGGGGACATGAGGTTAGTAGACAAGTCTTGCTTTTTATTTTGTTTATGGTATTATTTTATTGTTTTCTCAATTTTTTGTAGTCCTTTCTCTTCTCCCTCTCCCTTTATTAAGACTTGTTCTGCAATCTCATTTCATTTTTCCTCTTCATGATGATGGATCACTATGTGTGATCCGAAACGTTGACAAAAAAAACTTACACGGCTGAATCCAAAAGCTATATACTACAATGTTATGGAGCATGGACTGTGGAAAACTCATACCAATTATAGAATAATTATATTTTAAATTTTTATTTTAATTTGTATAATAAAATAAATCTAAAATATAAATTAGAAGTTAGAGAGAGAGAGATTCAAAACTAAATTTTGATTAGATAGTTACATAGAAAGAGAGAGAGATAAAGAGAAATAGGAGACAAAGATATATATAGAGGTAGAGATATCTAGAGATAAAAGAGGGAGAGGGGGAGATAAATAGGGATTCCAAAAGAGAGTAAGAGTGTAATGCCCCGCCATGCAACCCTAGAGGAAGTTTCAATTCACTAAACAAGCGTACTAATTTTTTTTTAAAAGAAGTGAATTAAACCCACATGTTCAACTATAATTGACAACATCCCCTAGGGTTACATAACTGAGATTACATAAATCCCCATTAACATACATCATCTAAATTACATTGAAAGTAAATGACTCAAGTAATAACCTTCAACAACATAAAAAGATACAAGATAAAAATTGAAGCATTCATTACATAAATCTATTACATACATCTATTACAATCCTCATTCCCAAAATGAGTCAAAATACATAAGTATGATCATTACAAGGTCCACCTCATAACACAAGAGGGGTAAATCAATATCATTACAATATGAGATACAAAGTACAAGAATTAAAAGTAAGAAATGCGAGATGTCCATCTAGAAGTCTCGCCACCAAGTACTGAAGATCAAGGGGACCCAACGGTTTTGGTGCATGTTCCACCCAACCATGTGGTACCTGTAGGCCCACCCCCCATGCTAGGAGATAGTAAAAAGGTAACATGGACGAGAAACCTACTACTTCAACCAAAGGAAGACTCATACTGATACAAGCTGAATCAACCACACATATGCACAATATAAGTCTATCTCTAATCATGGTTACATTGCTTCTAGACATAATATAATTAAGTGTGCTAAAGAAACCATACGCACAACATAACACAGTGTTATCCTAGACATAGTGTCATCGCAAGTTTTTTCATGAGATATCCTCTGGGCATTCTTCATAGGCTCCAGAAATCCTGGTGGCCTCAACCGAATCCCGGCACTCATACAAGCTCAAGCGGAATCAACTACCTCTCATAAGGACGAGATAGTGATCTTTCCATTCCAGGCCTTCTCACTCACCCCAAGTCTAAATAAACCCTTGTGTCTGTGAGTGAGGTTAATTTATCTTGGTTAATGTGAACTACATCCTAGTCATCTAAGTACATTATTTTAGTTATCACTTATTAAAATCACTTCTGAAGGTTTCCCGGTTTACCTCTTTGGGCTCCGACCCCTAACAAAAGCCACTCTTCTAATTGGATAACACACTACACAATCTAAGTCACTTCATAGGATGTTTCTGATTCATGACTTATGTACAAGCCTTCTTCATGATCCATTTCTGATATGTCTTTGCATTTGTCTACATCTTGATCATGTGTACAAATTTTAAGAGTAGGAGACTCTAGTTCCTCAATAAGAGTATGAGACTCTTGTTTTGAATGAAGATCATCTACAGGTCCATCCAAAGAAAGCATCTCATGGGTAGATGGAGGAGTATGTGCTATGCGGATATGGTCATCATTTGCAACATCTTGTATAGATAGGAGAGTGTCCATTATATCGTTGTAGTAGCTTGGAGATACAAATTCTCGATCGTGAGTGACTTCGGAATTGCTTTCAACATGCTTTGGATCAAGTTCTTGACATGGGTCAATTTCAAAGAATGGACTTCTTTCTTGGATATCTTCATTAGGAAGTGGCTCAATATTCTCTTGAACTTTGAGAGGATTTGGATCAAATGTTGAGATAGGGATTCCTTCAATATCTTTAACCATGAGGTCAAAGGATGTCAATATGTTGTTGGAAGGGCCATTGCTAGACCTTGATGGAAGATTTTGATCATGCTTTGTAATAAGTTCTTGAAATATGTCCTCTAACTCATTAGGTGATGTAGAGACATTGTCAACATGATTATTGGTGGATGGATCTTGGTTTATGTCAATGGGATCAAATAATGTTAACACATCTTGAAATAGATGCTAAAAAGTGGCTCTTGATGAACGATGGTTTGATCAATGGATGAGGTAGACATATCTTCAATGTGCTCATTGATGGATTGATTTTGATCATTGTTTTCAACAATTTTGGTGGAGGGATTGTCAATGTTCTCAACCATAGGATCAAATGAAGTTGATATTTCTTGAATTTGATCATTGTTGGGTATCGTCAGTGAGTTTCGATCGTGATTGAAAGGTACCTCTTGGTGTATGTTGATTTGATCATTGGTCAAGGTTGAAACATCTTCAATGTGTTCATTGATGGATAGATCTTGATCATTTTTTTCAACAATTGCGGTGGGAATTTGTTGCAAGCTTTGTTGAGTGGGTAAGGCCTGCGTTTGCTGCTGAGCCAACAATGCTTGTTGTTCGTCATGTTGTTTTTGTGCCAAAAATGCTTTTTGTTGGGCTCTTTGTTGTGCTACTTCTTCTTGGATTGATTACAATAGTGCGTAGAATTTTGCTTGCGCTTGCGCTTGTTGGGTTACTTGAGCTGCTTGTGCTTGCTGAGCAACTAGCTGTGTAGCTTGTTGGGCTTGGAGTGCCTTTTTGTGGGAAGCTTCTTGCAACATGATGGAGAATGAATGGTCATGTTGTATTTTGGCGGTGGTGGCGGTGGTGGTGGAATGGGAATGGTGTTGATTGTTGGGGTTGCTTGGATGGTTTCCATCTGTTGTTGCGATATCGATGGAAAGATGGGATGATTTGGTATGATGTTTTGATTTGGCATGATAGATTGAAATTGAACATTGTTGTGGTTGGGAATCATATTGCTTGGATTTAGGTAACTTTGATTTTGCATGTTGTTACCTTGACTTGAATCAACATATGGAGTTGCCAATATATTGCTAGGATTTTGAACAACATTAGGGGGATTTGCAAGCATATCTACCCCAAAATTTACCAAGTGTGGATTTGAAATGGTCATGTTTGGTAAAGTTGCAATTGGTATGCATGGATTTGGTGGGATGATGTTGTTTGGAAAACTCATGCATTGAGTGTTTGGTTGATAGATTTGCAGATTTGGACTTGGATTTGAATCTATCATTGGGAAAGGTGTTCCAAACTTTGGATCGGGCATGCTCATATTTGTTGTACCATTGATGTTTGTATGAGATATTTCTCCCATGTATGCATTGTACAAGCTTTGGAAATCAAATGGTATTGCAAGGCTTGGATAGTTTGGTTGAATCGAATTGCTCATGATGGATGGATCAAATTTATATTCCATGTCCCTCTTGTGTTGAGATCAAGTTTGAACCATAAAATGAAGATCAATTTTCAAGAATGTAAGAGATGAACCTCTAATCCTTTAGATCGGTCTAAACCTTAGGTTCAAAGAAGCAAAGAACTAGGATAATTGAAGGATCAAAGCGATAATGAGGATGAGATAACGAAAGATGAGTGATATGGATGAATGGAACTCTTAAAGAAACTTTGAAGGGAATGCTAAACTTTTAGGACTTGATTGATCGTGATTGGATTGATGGTTTGACTAGATGTGTTAAGTCAAACAAGAGTGATAAATGTAATTGTAAAACTCTAGGAAGTTGTGTTATCCAAGAGTGAACTCCTACAAGATGGTAGTTTGACTTAGTGTGTCAAGTCAAATGAGGTGATGATTTGATGATTTGGCTAGGTGTGTTAAGCCAAACAAGATGAACTTGTAAACCCTAGGAAGTTGTGTTATCCTAGAGAAAAATCGTGTATAGGATGATGGTTTGACTATATGTGTTAAGTCAAACAAAGAGGTTTTTATTTCGCCTAAAAGTTTAAATGACAAAGATTCCAAGAGCTGTTGGTGAGATGGAAATTTGACTGATTTTGATGGTTGAAAGATGGATGAAAGTGATTGAATTTGATCCTAGACTTGACCTAGATGATACTTTTGCTTACAAGACCTCGGTGTTGAAGAACATGCTATATTTCCTATGAGAGGAAAGTAAACCTTTCAAACAATTCAGGATCTCAAGATGCTCCTCACTAGCTTTCACACTAAGCTTTTTGAACTTCGGTTTTGGGATTTTGATCATGTTAGAAAACACATGTGTAATCAAATTTGTCTTTTATCTTGGTTAACTGAGGTTCTTTTTATCCAAGACACTTGCTTGCTTAGGTTTTCAAACTATATGTCTAATGTCCCATTCTCTTTCTCATTCCATAAGGTCCTTTATGCGGAAATCGAGGAAAATAGGTCAAAAGTTCCTTATGTTTATCCTTATTGGAAACAAATGATGGTAGAATTTGTACACTTAGAAACCTCTAGGAATGTGATTCCTAGGGAAAGCAAGAGTGGGCAAATTCGTCAATAGGTATTTGTTCCTTCCAAGGTGTTTGAAATTTGAGGCTCTTGTGTATGTTTATTTTCCAAATTTTTTGAATCCAAGCAAAGTGTTTTTGATTCCAAGCACTTTCACACTCCTAGGTTGATGAGACAATACCTTTTTGGGTTCCCACTTGGATAAATCCAGCTGTGCATATCTTGTGCGAATGGCTAAATGCTTGACCACACTGGCTCCCCTCCACGACACTCACTTATTCGGGTCAGCCAAGCATTAGTACCCATGAATCTCCCATGGCATACTTTCCATTTCCACAACAAGACCGCATGTTATGTGGGGCGGCTTCAGAGGACATGACCTCTTGCACCAACAAGATAGATAAGGTTTTGGCCAATTTCTAAACAAGGGGTTCTAATTCGGGCATTCCGTTCGTGGGGGATTATCCAATGTCGGCGAGAGTCCATTGCTGTCCATCTCGTCGGAATAATCCTCGTGATATTGGCCTTTGTTCCAATATCCACACTTATATCCCGGGTGGAAGTCGCTTGGCTTTAGCGTGTTCCCGGTTGGGTCGTTCCCTTGGGTGATTACTTTTTCCCACAAGGCAGGCCCTCTAAGATAAACAAAAGCGAGCTAACATATCCCGTCGTTCACACAACCTTTGTTGAAAAACAAAGGGGAAACCTCCGCAATATATCGTGCTCACACTCGCATGTTTTGTTCAATTTTAAAATGCCCAAATTGAAGTGTGGAGGCAATCTTTTATGCAACTTAGGGTCACCAAAAAGACTTTTGATTCTCAAGATCGCCGTGAAGCGCGAGAGAAGTGCATACGCCTTTTTAAATGACACTACTTTGCAAAAAAGTTTACAAAACACAAAGTACACATGTTCAATTTTAAATTCCTCAAAGCAATGATGAGTTCATTTTAGAAGCACCAAAATGAAATGTGAAGTTTGCCTTGTTCAATTTTAAGTCCAAATTGAAATTCTAGTATGTGTTTCTAAGGTTCAATTTTAACCAACTTTGAAAAGATCAAGCCATTGATTGATTTTAAGCCCAAATTGAAAGGTGAGTTAGCTAAAAACAGAAAAAAAGGGTAGTAAATGGAAGCTCTAAGATTGTCAAATCAAGCATTAAAAAATGCTATTTTCCAAGTTTTGTTCTCAAAAATCTTCAATTCCACTTTGTTCATCTTTGTTTTTGCTTGATTCCAAAGTCAATCTTCAACGCTAACCTATCAAACATCACCAATTAAAATCTTAGAAATGAGTCTTATTTCATAAGATTTAATGACAATTTATCATAAAATGATTGCATTCGATGACATCCATTAATGCAATAATTCCTCCTCCAAAACTTATAAAAGATGTCTAAATCATGCATTAATAATCACCTAATTTAGAAAAAACTATATTGCTTGAGTTGATATTTTCAATTTTGAATGTATTCTAATTATGACAAGAAAAAGTAGCATGGGCCACTTGTAATCTAAGATTTTTAATGCAATATAGACAAGACATCAGCATAGATACACTCCTTTAGCCTAAACTCAAAGGTAGGACAATAATATTAACTCATCCACTACCATGCTAGTTAAGAGAACTAAAAATTGTCCTTAAATTTCAACGTTAAATTTGTATTAATTTGGATTGTAGCAAATGACTATCATTCAAGTAGAGATGGAACTAACCAGCTACCTTCTATGAACTTGATCATGACAACCAAATAAAATAAATACATTTTGCACTAAAAAATTTCACCACGAAAGACAAACATGATGATGGCTTTGAATAAGCAATGCCTAAATCAACACAAGCAGACTCCTAGAGTGCTCATCACTGGTAGGTAGATAGAAGTCTCATCAAAGACCAAATGCAATAACTGAGCCCACAAATTTAGATCCTCATTAACCATTTTGTCAGACCACTTTATTCCATTCACCTGTTGCTATCTTTCCAGTACTATCTTAATGATCGTAGCTGTATCATGCTTTTACAGCTGATTGACATCCCTACTAAATTTCACCTATCCATGTACTGTGCATAGACATCCCTCAAAGCGTAATGATAAGTAGATGCAATAGGCAGGTGCAAACTCAGCTAGAAAGGTTTCCAATATAAAGCAATTGGTAGGTGTAAAGATAATAAATGCAATTCGGCTAGTGTAAATTCAAATTCTACTCCCTTTTGTCAGAATGCACTAATGGAGGAACCCCTGCACAATGCTTTATTAAAGAAGCTTGGAAGAACTTTCGAGTGAATGCATTTTGTCAGGTGTGAACCAAAGTCCTCGACCTATGCCAACATGCAGCCAGTACAGGGCATATGTGTTGGAATACATTTGACTCTAACTAGGCTTCCCCTGACAGATGATTTGATGGGATTTCGGTGTAGAAACAGGAGAATAAATAAGAAACAAACAATCCCCGGTGAATATGGCTTTGTTATTAATGTCCTGTCATTTATTCGCTTATTGGTTGTAACGCATCCTCCACCATAATGGCCACAGGCTTAGTCTTCTCGTGCCAATAGAAAAAAAAAACATATATAAATATCATTGTGAATACAACATGTAGCTTTTGCGTGGAAATGACTTATCAAAAGACTTTTTAAAAATTGTCAAACTAATGTCCTTCATTGACACCGTTATGAGAGGATGTGATAATGATGCCTGAGCTGAGGTAAACAGCTGAAATAGTCTATAATCCCTTTCAATTTTTTGAAAACACTACAGACATCCCCTGAAAAGTTTCTTTTACTCGCCTCCTATGACTACGCCGATCGATACTAAAGAGAAACAATGAGTTTACTGGGAAATATAGTCTAGGCAAACTCTATTCTAGGCAATATAGAAGAACCAAGAATGCATCCAGGGAGAGACCGACTATATCTCAGCAAAATCAAACAGAGGCAAGGGACGGTCTTCAAAAGGAATATACTTCAAACCTATCGGCCCCCAGAACTCCAGAACTGTAAGAAATAGCGCAAAGAACTAAACTATATTTGGCAAACATAGGTAGTAGATAATAAAATAAAGGCATGGCGTTAGTCAATGGTGCAGTAAGGAATAACCATAATGCAAGATCTCAACAAGAAATTCGCAAATACAGGTCAAAGATGCATTGTACTAAGGCTCTGTCTCCGACGTATATCAATTCCACCACTATATGAAACTTTTGAGGTAATACAATTGGCAAGTGTCAAACTAGATTCCACAACCAGCATCCTCTCTGTCTGGTAAATTTGTAGAAGTACAGTCAAGGCACATGAACTGTTTGACAAAGAAAAAGATAAAGCACATAACTCTGTAGAAATTAAAAATAAACAGAGAGAATTCCCATCAATCCACTGTCAGACAAATAAGTCTGCATACTGAGTAAATACCAAATTGTCCCCCATATAAAATGTGTAATGAATGTCAGTCCTCCAGATTAGCACTGTAAAGAGTGAAATATCAGATTAAATGTGCCTATCAGTGTAAGAAGAACAGTCTCTCTTGATGGTTTGAAATAGTTACGGTCTGTAGAACACATGAAGCTTGTATGAGAAGGAAGATCATTCGGTGAAATGCACTATTCATTCCAGAGATTTCAGTGGGAAATGGTTCCAATCAAGCTTGAGATAGGGGGGAGGACCCAGCAGAATCGGTCAAATTTTTAAAATAGAAACATTAAAAACTTCTCAATGGCCGTGGTCTGATAAAAAAGCATTTCTTTGTAAAGGAGCATAAAAATTACAAACATATGGAATATAGATAGGGATGCATATGTTCTCCATTCTAAGAAATAAGTACATGTTACCGTTTCATGATATCAAATGACACTCAGTGGGACACTCCAAGTTAGCATACTGGCTCAGCCATTAATGTCGAGTTAATGCAGCTGGCAGAATTGTCATCGTGGTTCGACCAACATAGACATACAAACTTTATGCAAACTGTTAGATCAAGCAAAACAAAAATCCTACGTAGATAATAATAAACCTGATATAAACATGTAGTTAGCATTTATAAAACAACTCAGCAACAAATATATTGCCCTCCTTCTAGCGCCATTTTGTAGACATAAAAATCTGCAAATTTGGTTAGTAACATGGTTAGTAACATGATAAAAACAAAATAACAGAAATCACATCCTTATGAGATATTATTTCATAATTCATTGTAACTAAACATGAACAAAAACATGTAAGATATGAAATAAAACTATCCCATATTGGATTGGTGCTCTTTGAGTATGTGAAAGAGCCCTTTCCCAATCCTTGATAAGCTAGGTGAAATAGACAATGAGATGCTTGAACTCAAGTTGCCTATAGTGCAAGTGCTTTCAAATGTGGCTGTTGTAGATGATTTGTGTTGAAATGCTTTGCATTTTATAGATTCAAGAGTAGGAGATTGAGTGATTTTAGATGAATGTGGGATAATTCACAAGCCAATGACAAGGTGCCACTTGTCAAGTTGTGAGAGGGTGAGGAATGTGCAAGTCTTGGCCAATGTGCCAATTTGAATTTGAATTTTGCATGACTTGACATGTTTTGGGGGGATGAAAGGTGTAATAAATGCTATGTTGACTTGTGCAAATAGCATTTAAAACCTTGTTGGAAGGGACAAGTCCCTTTTGGGGGGAAGATTCAAAATGGAAGAATATTCCATTTTGATGCCATTTTGAATGTAATTAGAGGAATTATAAATCAAATAAATGATTTATTGGTGCAAGTGGGTGGGTTAGTTAAGAGTTTAGATTTGACTCTAGTTGAGTCAAAAGCTAGAGAATGATAATCATGATTAGAAGTTAATTAATTTAGATTAATCAACTTAGGGGATTTTAGGGATTTGATATTTGATTTAAATCAATTTCATTTATTAAATCAAATGAGAAGAACATAAGTATTAAATAATTTGATTTATTTAATGAACCTTAGGAAATTAATCAATAAATTGTCTTAATTGATTAATAGGAGAATTCAATGCACGATGTTAGAGCGAGATGTATGATGTCAATTTTGCATGTCTACAACTTTAATTTCATTAATCATTTTAAAAATAACCAATAAGCATAACATTAATATAATATAAAAATAAACATTTCTTCCAGCCAATGCAATTTTCTAAAAGAACTATTTAATAAGACAACACTTTTCAAAACATTATTTAACATCAAATAAGATACAACATGACTCAATACTCAGAACTGACGACACACTAAGGCTAGGGTTTAGACCTGACACATGTTACCAAGTTACTATCTCCCATTCAACTTAACCGTTGGATCGACACACTCAAACCTGTGAAACCAGGTGGAGTCGATGTCATGTACCTGCAACCTAAAATCAAGTAAACAACATAATATATGCAGCATATAATTCACACCATGAAGAAGAAGTCTCGAATTCACAGGGCACTCACAAGTGAGTGATGCGAACCCGTCTTCTTCACCAATACACTCATCAAAGACTGACACTAACGTTATAAACAATATTCACATAAATAATCACATGATAATTCTACTAACATCATTAATTCATCAAAGCATGTGAAATAAAATCAGATAATCACATCACACAATAATAGTTGTCGCTCAAGAGTAGCGATCAAAACATCATAATAAAAGTGTGTCCAGTATCAAAGTAGCTGCAATCCAAGCAAAGCATAAAACAACATGAAACGAGAAGCAAAACGGAGGGGAATTACAAAGAGAGAGAGAGAGAGAGATGGAGGGGTAGAAAGATGGAGAGAGAGGTAGAGAGGGATATATATGGAGAGAGGTAGAGATAGATATATTTATAGAGAGAAAGAGATGAGAAGAGAAAGAGAAAGAAAGATATTTATATCTCAACCTTCCTTTCTATATTTGTGTTTCTCACTATTTCTCAATTTATCTTCCTCTCTCTCCCCTATTTCTCTCTATCTTTCTCTATGCTTCTCTCTCTATTTATACATATCTATCTATGTATCTATCTCTCTCTTTCACTCATATACACAAACACTCCCTATTCCCCTTCTCTATCTCTCTCCCTCTCTCTCTTTATCTCACTCTTGACCCCTCTTTCCATATCTCTATATTACTCCCTCTCTCCTCTCTATCTATTGAGCTATCTCTTCCTCTCTCCCCATATCTCTCTCTCCATATCCATATCTTTCTCTACCTCTACCTCTACCTCTACCTCTACATCTACCTCTACCTCTACCTCTACCTCTATCTCCCTATCTCACTTTCTCCTTCCCTATCCCTCTCTATCTCTCTATATCACCCTCTATATATATTTATATCTCAATCTTCCTCTCTATCTCTGTGTTTCTCATTATTTATCAATTTATCTTCCTCTCTCTCCCCTATATCTCTCTATTTTTGTCTACGCTTCTCTCTCTATTTATGCATATCTATCTCTGTCTCTGTCTCTATCTCTCTCTTTTACTCATATACACAAAAAATCCCTCTTCCCCTTCTCTATCTCTCTCCCTCTCTCTCTTTCTCTCAATCTTGACCCCTCTCCATATCTCTATATTACTCCCTCTCTCCTCTCTATCTATTGACCTATCTCTCTCCCTCTTCTTCTCTCTCCCCCTCTTCCTCTCCCTCTCCCTCTCTACCTATCTCTCTCCCTCTCTTCCCCCTTTTCTCTGTATCCCTCATCTACCTGTCTCTCTCCCTTTCTCTTCCTCCCTCTCTCTATCTCTCCCCATATCTCCCTCACTCACTTCCTCCCTACCCCTATCTATCTATTTGTATCCCTCTATCTCTAGACATGTCTCTCTCTCCTTCTCACTCTTCCTAGAACTCTATATTTATATCTCTATTCCCCTTTATCTCTATTCCCCTTTATCTCTATCTCTCCATATTTCTTCTTTCATCTCTCTCTCTCTATCTCATTATCTCTCCATCTCTCTACCATATATATCTTCCTCACTATACTTCTCTTTATATATCACTTCCCATCTCTCTCTCTCTCTCTCTCTCATCTCCATCTCCATCTCCATCTCCATCTCCATCTCCATCTTCCTCTCTATCTCTATCTCATTACCCCTTTCTTGATCTCTGCCCTCTTTCTCTCCCTCTTTATATCCCTATCTCTCCCTTTTCCTCTCTTCCTATTGTAAAATTAATATGATTCGAGTAATGGAGCTTGATTATCTTCCTAGTTCTGAGGTTTTGTAACTGGATGCATAGTTGGTTTGAAATTATCATTTCTCCATTGAGACATTTTTTGCACACCATTTTTGAGACATTTCAGAGTACCCATTGCACACTAATGTGCAATTGCTAGTTATTTGTTACTTTTAAATTTTTTGTTTGTTTTTAATCTCTTCTCAATTTTCTTGTTAATTTATTTTAAATTTGTGCATTTTTTTATATATTCTTATTTGTAATTTTATATTTTCGTACAATTTATTTTCTGATTAATTATTTATAATTTATAATTTATATGTAAACATATAATTTATAAATTTAATGTTTACTTATAAATTATAATTTATATAATTATAATCTCTTTATAATTTATTCTCTTTTAAATTTTTTATAATTTAAAAAAATATTTCTTATTTGGTTATTTTCTCTTTATATATTATATATTTTAATTTATTTTCTTCTAATTTATTTTGTTTATTTTTAAATTGTATTCCTATTAATTTATTGCTATGTTTTTTATAAAATATTTTTCTTTTAAACTTTGGATTTTTAATATTTTAATTTTTGATTCATTTAATTTTTACTATAGAGGGGGTTTTAAAACAACTTATGCCCATAAATTCGTTTAAGTCGGGCCCCTTTTGATTTAGTGTTTTAATTCTTTCGCCTAACTTTTTTTTTCGCTATTCTAAGTTGGCCCCGTGCCCCCATGTTTAAAAACAACATAAGCCATTGTTTGTCGTTGGCCTAGGTGATGTCCCCTTATGCCTTTAATAAATGTTTTATATTGTGCACGGAATAAATTTTAATGACCATTAATCAACCATCATTTGATCGCAGCCATTCCCCGCCATCCCACGATGACCCCACCACAAAGACTCAATTGATTGCGATATCATGGGCGAGCACCACGTGTCTCATCTGGAAGTGTCGAATGATGACGAAAGTGCTTTAATATATCTATCGGGTTTTAATATGTTATATAGTAGGTTACTAAGCTGGTTATAAGATGCACGTGATTCAAATCAATGATGATGTTATAATCTAGATGTAAAAGGTGCTCGATGGTTAGTGACAAGGGTGGTGACTGTGTTAAGTGAATAGGATTGCCGATGGTTGAAATCTACAGTTGCTTGCCATCGCGTGAACAAAATTTGTGAGGTCTTTATTGATCGTGATATCACGAGCGAGCGCCACGTGGATTTCTTTGGTGATGCATAATATGGTGGGCCCTTACTGCCGTGATGGAGATTGTGTTAGCTTGTTTGGCAACTGTTCAATGATCTGACAAAAGTGAAAGATCGATGGCTAATATTTGAGGACAAACTCTAAATGAATCCTTTCTCACTCTCTTGGAGGAAAAACTCTAAATGGCACCATAATAGGCTTGGTTTGCTTTATATTCACTACTCTAAATGGCGTCATAATTTTAAATTTAATTAACATACTCTAAAACCTAACAAAACCAGGTTGTAGCTCATCAAATTGGAGAAGTGAAAGGTCAATACCAGCGTTGAGGAAGAGTTTGGAGGAGTGAAAACAAGGTCAATACCAGCGTCGAGGAAGAGTTTGGAGTTAAAACAAGGTCAATACCAGCACTGATGAAGAGTTTGGAGGAGTGAAAACAAGGTCAATACCAACGCTAATGAAGAGTATGGAGGAGTGAAAACAAGGTCAATACCAGTGCCGAGGAAGAGTATGGAGGAGTGAAAACAAGGTCAATACCAGCGTCGAGGAAGAGTTTGGAGTGAAAACAAGGTCAATACCAGTGCCGAGGAAGAGTTTGGAGTTAAAACAAGGTCAATACCAGCGCCGACAAAGAGTTTGGAGAAGTGAAAAAAAGGTCAATACCAACGTCGAGGAAGAGTATGGAGGAGTGAAAACAAGGTCAACACTAGCACCGAGGAAGAGTATGGAGGAGTGAAAACAAGGTCAATACCAGTGTCGAGGATGAGGTTGAGGGCACTCAGGGAAAATTGATGACCAAGGGACAATGAGTACTGTAAGTTTGGCACCCCATTCTCTTTAACCTACAATTTTCATGCCTAGTTTCCAAATATATTCTCATACATTGGCACCCCCATTATTGTAAAATGGTATAGGATAAGGCAAAAAAAAAATAGCTTAGTCTTTCACATTTTTATTGACCAGCCTCAGGTCTTGGCAAAAATCCCATAATATACCCACATCTTGGTTGTTGGTGGGAACATTTTATTCTTTTTTGTATGACCTACCTTAAATATTATGTCCACAAAGTTGCTAAAAACATAAAACAATAAGAAAAAAATTGAAGGTACAACTAAACAAGGGTTATTTTCTTTTGGCCTCATCCACCTCTTATATTTCAACATAGCATGGAATTATGCTTACATAACATAAAATCAAAAAAATGGAAGTTTATAGGGGCAAAGGAGCCCAAGTATATGCTAGGCTAAGCTAGATCTAATGAATGGAAATAGAGGCATACAGTTCTTCTTTAATACCTCCACCACAAACATATGCAAGGAAAGGTCTCCTCCCTTATTGGTAGTGATAACCTCCTCCACACACAACCCTTAAAAATTATGAATAGAGGAATACAATCTTTGAAGAACTCAAAGTTGATTCTCTCCTACCTTATGCAATTATTAATTTTATCCTTACAAACAATTATAGTGATTACTAGAGGCACATAGACCAATTCTTCATAATAGAAGAATTTGATCATACTTTTCCAATGATGGCATTATGAGAAAACCTTAGGTTACATGAATAATTCCTAGCTAAGTTCTTTAAATCATGTCCAATCATATAAGAGAAGACCGTTGCTATGTGTACTTGGATACCATGGAGAAAGGATCTTTGGGCTCTTTCATCAATCAAGATATTGTTAAATTTTAACACCTAAAAGTGAGAATGAAGAATATTTCCTAGGATGGTGGCCAATTATGCTTCTCAACACCTAGATTATGTCACGTATTGATTTTTATCATTTATTTAAATGCAATTATTAATCATGAGATTATTAATGTTTATGATTAGATGATTATTTAAATTGAAATTGAAATTGAAATTAAATGCAAATGAAATGATTTGAAATTCATTATTATGAAATCCGGGGTTTCTCATTGCTGATGAAAATTCAAGTGCAAGTGAACACAGGAACAGGTGAATGAGAATGAAGGCGAGAACGTTGATCAGGTAGAGTCGTTTTAGCCATTAGACGTTTATGAGGATGATGGAATCTCACACACACACTTAGTTGTTATTTTAATGTATTTTTGTGATGATTATATTTGTAAATTTAAAATAAGTTTATTTGGTTGCTTAAATTTATGTGAAAAATAATATATTATTTTAAATCGTGATTTGATAATTATTGTGAGAATTTTTTTTTATTCAAAGAATTACTTCTTTGCGTAAATATTTTTATTATTAGTTGAAAATAATAATGCTTTTATTCTAATATTGGAAAACAATAAGAAATAAATGTTTGAATAAATATTTATATTAAAATTAGTTGTTTAATGAAAAAGAGAAAACAACAATACGTTTAAAAATGGAATTGAAATTAAAATCAAAACAGTAGTTATCAAATTGAAAACAAATATCTTTTAATCAATTTGCATGCAATCATAAATTGAAACTTGGAGTTATGGCCAATTTAGCTAGAGATCAAGCATGAATAATGGATCTGATTTCTTTGATAACAACTATCATTTGCATGAGATTAAAGACAGAGAGAAGAAATTCAAATTAAGGAAGAGAAATCCGTTTTTTGGAAGGTAGGCATAGAAGAGATATTTTTTCTTTTATCTTTATGGGATTCATATTATTTCCCATGCGCCAAGAGAGAGATATTTTTTGGAGGTAGATTGAGTTTGCATACATCTTATCTCCATGCATGACCAGAGAAGGAAGGAGGATAAAACAATTTAAGTTTTCATTTTTCAGGAGATACTACTTATCTCATGTGCCAGGGAAGAGAGAGACAACTTTGATCTTTATTTTTGCATTTTGTGGTCTCCATCATACGCGATTGGAAGAGGACAAAGAGGTGATGTGCACAAGCCAAAGCAGAGGAGTCTTTAGTTTTCATTTTGATTGAGAGAATTTTGTTTGGTAAACTTTTCTAAGGATTATCTCCCATGTGTGTGTGGAAAGAGGGAGAGAGGTCTTATAAATGCAAGGAGTTACTTATTCCCCATGCGCGGCTGGAGGAGGGAGGAGAGTTTGATCTTCAATTATTTGGAATTCTATTTATCCCATGCATGAGTGAAGTGAAGGAGAAGGTGTGACTAGAAGGGGAGAATAAGTGGAGTTTAATACAGAATAGAATAAATCTGCCGTCCATTCATTCCACATAGCCAGTAGACAGAGGTAAGAACATAAAGGAAATTTTTTGTTGCCTGAGATACAAGCACAAAAACAGAGGGAATTATCAGCAAAAGAATAAAACAAAAAATTGACAAGGAAAGAGAAATATTCACTTCCAGATTTGGGAAAACACTCAACTACAAGAAATAAACAAGTAGATTTGATAGATAAATTGTATTTCTCAAATTCATAGAAAATTAATATCTAAGTTTAATTATTTTCCTTCTTTTCAAACAACAATGTGCTTGTCACTGTTTCTATCAAAATTAGAAAAAAGATCAAACACCAGACTAAAATTTTAGTAAAGACAAAGTATAGATCTGAACAAAAAATTGTTGAATGATCTTGAACAGAAACAATAAGAGACATTAGATTTCTTTATTTAGAGAATTTTGTTTTAGATTTAGTAAAAATTCACACAAAAAAACATATATTTCATTTAGATTTAGAAAAGCTTCAAAAAAATCTAAACTATTCTAAACTATGTAAATCTAGAATTGGAAATTACTAGAAAAGAACATGAAATCATTAAAATAGCACAAATTAAAATTATAGAATGTTTTCCAGAATGATAGGATTAAAATAATTATGTGTAGTTAAATATACTTGAAAAGAAAAAGTGAAATTTGATAATTCTCTAGAAAATATATTAAATTGTTTCAAAACAGAATTAAATATGAGGTGTTATGTTTTTTTGAAAAGATATTATTTTTAATGGAAAGGTGAAAAAAATAAAAGAAAGAAAATAAAGTAAAATTAAAAATAAAATTACTTGAAAATTAAACGAATTAGACAAAGATTATATTGGAGTGTAGATAAATTATATGAGTAAATGAACCAAAAGAATGTGTGCTCATTTATTTTGGTTTTATATGTACTTAAATACATACTTGAGATACACCTTCTTTGATTTTAATTTAAATTTACTTTTATTATTTTATTTTAAATAATGAACATAATGTTATTTGTGATTAAAAACTGTGAAACAAAGAAAAAGTGCAGTTCATGTGTTTGTGAAAGATACTTTATTTTATTTATTTGAATGGAACCATGCATGCTTGATAATTGAATGTGCATGACATGTGTTTGGAAAGTTACCTCCTGGGACGGGTGCCGAATATGGGTTTATAGAGAGCATAGTTTTTCTTTTCCAAAACTACTATTATTTGTCGTGCATGAAATTTTACTTGGCCAAGTAACTTAAGGACCATTGAAATAGATGGAATTAAATTTAACTCTCTACCATATCCTAGTATTGAACTTGCTCGTTTCTTGAATGAATTAGAAAAATGAAAATTCTTGTGGATTTACTAGTTATACTAGGCACGCACCAAATTCCATCTTGCTTGTCGATTGCTTTTTGCTAAGCGATTCATGTAGGGTCGGGTAATCTTTGAATGACTAAGGAATTTCAGGGAAGTGTAAGCTTCGAGGTTGGGAATAAAAAGTTCCTGATTCTTGTTCTTGTCTTCATGTTTGAAGATATGCTATTGGATTGAAGATCAAAGGATGATTTATTCTTATATGTATTATTTTATTCTTGAATTAATTATTGTAGAACTTAAGGTGATATAATGCCTAAGTCTTGTATGATTATTGTAGAGCTTAAGGCGACAAAATGCCTAAGTCTCGAATTGTAAATTTCTTTTACAATGCTTTTGTAATATTAATGTTGTGTAAGATGAAACACGTATGAAATTAATTAGAAGTATTTTGAATCTATTTGTAGATTGTAAATCATTATTTTGCAATCTTTTGGATATTATTATGAATGATAATGAATGGAGCTTCAATTTTATTTGGAATATAAATGAATTTATTTAAGGAATTTTTGATGTTGGAATTAAAGAGTTTTGCTCTTTACATATTACAAAATCCTTGTCAATATCATTTCCATCACAATTAAACCTATTGCTTGAGATATAGTCATACAGGTAAACAAATTTACAAGGCATATGATTGCATCAAATGTCCTTTCATTTATAAAAGGCTCAAATGGATTTATTTTTAATCCTAAATTATTATCACACATTCAAAATTACAAAATACCAGTTGAATGAAGAACCTTCATTTGAAGGTGATGTCATCATGACCTTTGAATGAAGAACCTTCATTCAAAAATGATGCCATGTCAAGGCAATCAAATGAAGGTATTTTTTATTTTAAATATTTCATGTCCAAAATGCTTTATAAAAGGAACCTTTGCATGAAGGAACTTCAAATGAAGACCTTTATTCAAAGGTCCTTCATTAGAAGATCCTTCATATGAAGGTTCCTTTAATGCCATCTCATTATAGCTCTTAGAGTTGTTAGAGATATTTTTGTTTCGAAGTAGAGATTGGACCATCAAATAGTGTCACCATGACTCTACCAAGATATCCATCAAATTGATAAACCCTGACTTAACAACCACAAATTCACAAGAAAATTGCCACTATCAGCCCTAGGGCATCAATTTAATGCCAAGTTTCTTGCTTTAACAGACCCCTAAATGCAATGAAACTCTATCATACCATGATGTACACCAATCCACTAATTTACAATTCCAAGATAGTGGGTGGATTGGTGGATGTCATTTCTATTTAGCCCTCAAACCCTTACATAGGCACAATAGGGAAGTCCCTATATTTGATTGTTTTCTCCCACAAAATAGTGATTGAGCACTTCAAAAAAAATGCAAATAAAAGGGAACCCATATATTTATCTACACCAATGATCTCAAAACATTTCAAGCTTGTACAAATCCATACAACACAAAAGAACTTCAAAAAATAGTAAAAACACATAAAATTGCTTCAAGAACGTGGTATTTGATATGAAATTTTGGTATCAAATCCTCCAACAGTTGCAATGGGATGGAAATACAATATGATAGAAGTGGGATAAGAAATGCATCATTTGAAGCATCAAACCAATATGCAAAGATGAAAGAAAGTGCTAACCCCTTAAACTAAAAAAGTTTCTTTTAACTTTAAGTTTGTTGGGTAGCCAATTCTTTTAAGTTATTAAATCCTACCATCATACATAATCAAAATATTGTTGTTTCAAATGACTATGAGCACTAACTTTCACTATTTGAAGATGTTGAAACCTTGTCATAGAGAATTAGAACATTGATTCGACCACTCATCCTACCTTAAAACATACCAAAAGTCTCCTAGCAATTAGACATAGGAAGATTTAAGATGGCTTAAACAATTTTTATTGCCAAAGCATAAACTTATGATGACTTTACCAGGCCTAGTACACATTCCCTCCCCATTAACCACTTAGACATATAGAAATTAAATATAAATTTTCTACTATTTTTAGTCATGTAGGTGTCCAATAAACCACTTGGTGGTGTTTCCCTTCAAGTTTATTTACTTGAATGAAGAAGAAAAGTCCTTTGATTACAATTGGAGAATGCATTTGAGGCCTTGGTTGTGTAACTGGTGGACCATAGTCACATTTAACACTTGTTACAAATTTTGGGAGTTAAAATGTTAAGTAGATTTGATTTGCGATTGACACATTTGGACGGTAGTAACAATAACTTGCAATCTATCAAGACTTGATTACCTTATAACCTATAAAATTATAGTGATGAAATGATAGATTAATCATAATGTCATCTTGGGATCACATCACCATGAAATAACTTCATCCAACATCCTTATGAGTGCAAGTACCACCAAATAGGTATTTGTCAGATTTTTCCTCCTTGAGCGAGGGAAAATCAGGAAGAGAAGAGGAAAGTGAGACATGTAGTAGGTCTAAAAGAGGGAGATCAACTAGAGGTCAAAAGATTAGAAGAAAATTTTGTAAACACATTGAATTTTTTCTTGCTGAAGGGGGGTCATGTTCTTATGATCATGAGAGCATAGGTGACATTGAGGTGCCCTTGAGGTACAAACATCTATGAAAACAATGGGTACCCAAGGAACTTCCTACAATAAACACTAATCTTTGTGTCAACGAGAGGATATATCGCATATCACCATCGTCATTACATGGTTTGGGCCTATTTTGCATGGACGACATAAATGACTGTTATGACAAAGTTACTGAATTGATGGAGTATGTTGGACCCTCTTACACTTACAAAGATTGGATGCAACTAGTTTGATATACACAAAGTATGTGTAGGTATGCACTATCAACAAATTATATACAACTAAAAGATAAGGATCAAAATAAAGGAGTGGTTAGGTACATCGACGGAAGGCCAAAAGCATAAGGGAATATTGTAAGGTTTATAAATAGTACATGACTGTTAGAGTAATTGGACATTTACTTTATTAATTAAATAATATTTGTTTAATTACGTAAAGTTTCCTATTAACTCTTTTTCACTTAAACTAACATTAGGTACATAATAATTAATTACTTTATTAATTATTATTGTGCAAGCCTAGGGTTTTCATCTATATGTAGTTGAAAACTATCTTTTGTATCATAATTCATTTTACATTTTGTGTGAATTCATGGCTCCACATTCTTGAGCATTTCCTTTGTTGCTTCTCTTTGTTTCTCCTTGTAACAAGTTATTTGCTTGCAAAGATCTTTTGGGCTTCTGTGGTGTTGTATCTTCTCAACTCCGACACCCAGTGGGAAAAACTCCTCTCCAAAAAGAGATAGAACAACATGCTGAAAGAAACATGAAGGAAGGAAGGCCTCATAAAGACCCCCCAAGGACAACTTCCTTCACCCCAAGCATAGAGCACAACTGAAGATAGCGCAGAGATGCAAAAGGTTTCATGAAGATGTCTGCAACCTGCTCGGCAGTGGGAACAACCTCCAAGATGAGAGAACCATCCTGAATCAACTGTCTGATGAAATGCATATGAAGCTCAATGTGCTTCATCCACTGATGCTCCACCGGGTTGCACGAAATGTGTATAGCACTCTGATTGTCACACCAAAGAATAGTGGGACTATCAGGAAGAAAACCAAACTCAGTCATCAACTGACGAAGCCATAAAATCTCCTGACTAGCGAGCATAGCAGCTCAGTACTCAGCCTCTATAGATGATAATGCATGAGCAGTTTGCTTCTTGCACGACCATGTGATAGGACCAGAGCCAAGACAAAAAAGAAAGCCAGAAGTAGACTTCCGATCATTGACATCACCAACCCAATCTGAGTCGGTGTAGCCAACAATGTGAGGATCCCCTAATGTGTAGTGAATGCCATATGAAGTGGTGCCCTGAATGTACCTCACAATATGCTTGGCACATTGCCAATGAATCTCATGAGGATCATGTGAGAATCGAGAGACAAGACCAACTGCAAAGGAAAGATTGGGACGAGTGTGAGTCAGGTACAAAAAACTGCCAACCAACTGCCTGTAAAGTGTAGCATCTACTGAAGGAGTGGGGCAAGTAGTAGTCAAAACAACCCTTGACTGAAAAGGTGTGGGGGCAGGCTTGCAATCAAGCATGCCAAAGCGCTGAAGCATATCAAAAGAATACTTCCGCTGGTAAATGGAGATCCCCTTTGAAGACTGAATCACTTGAAGACCAAGGAAATAGTGCAGAAGGCCAAGATCTGTCATCTCAAACTGCTCCATCAAGGCTAGCTGAGAATTATGAATCATAGAGGATGAGCTATCTGTGATGAGAAGATCATCAACATATAGCACAAGAATCAGGATCTCACCCTCAAGATGTTGAATATAGACCGTATGATCAGAATGACAGTGAGTGAAACCAGTGGAGAGCAAAAAAAAGTCCATCTTCTCATACCAAGCCCGAGGGGCTTGTTTGAGACCATATAATGAACGCTGAAGTCTGCAAACCAAAGAAGAATCATGAAAAAATCCTTGAGGCTACTCCATATAGATCTTATCCTGTAGGTCACCATGTAAGAAGGCACACTTCACATCCATCTGAAAAATGAGCCATCCTCTAGAAGCCGCAAGTGATAATACAAAGCGAATAGAATTCATCTTGGCGATAGGGGAAAATGTCTCAGAGTAATCAATACCCTCAACTTGTGAGAAACCTCTCACAACAAGACGTGCTTTGTACTTATCAATAGAACAATCAGCAACATACTTGGTGCGATACAACCATCGGCACCAAACCATCTTTCTGCCCTTAGGAAGAGGACAAAGATCCCATGTATTATTCCTCATAAAAGAAGAATACTTCTCCTCCATGGCACTATCCCACTCAGGGTGACCTGTCGCCTCTGAAAATCTCTGAGGATCCTCTGAAAGAGCATGAGTCAAAAGACTAGAACCCGTAGTATGAGAACGAGTGCGACGAGTGTCTGAAGGATCACCGGCCATAGATCCTGCTGCCTCAATAGTAAAGTGAGCCCATTTAGGCCTCTGAGGTGGAGCAAGTGGAGGTGGAGATGGGGGATCATCAATATCCTCATCAGAATCCTCAAAATAATCCTGAAGAGTTGTAGTGGGTGGAGTAGGTAGTGAAGTGGACACTCGAGACAGGGTATCAACTGGAGGAAGGTGCTCATCAAACTGAACATCCCGTCGAAATAGGACCTCTCTAGAATTAGGATCAAACAACCTGTACGCCTTAACATCCTCACAATAGCCGACAAAAATGAGGGGTCGACTCTTCCGCTCCATAGCTCTCCTCTGAGCATCAGGAATAAAAGCCCATGCCTCACTACCAAATACTCAAAATGATGAAATATCAGGCTTATCATGAGACCAAGCCTCCTCAGGAGTCATATGTCGAATCGCCTTGTGAGGCATCCGATTCTGAATATAGTTGGCACAATTGACTGCCTCAGCCCAAAAAGATGAATCTATGGACCTGGACTGAATCATACAATTAGCCATCTCCCGTAAAGTCCTATTCTTTCGCTCAACAATACCATTCTACTGAGGGGTGTAGGGAATAGAAAATTGATGCTATAAACCATGCTCAGTGCAAAAATCTCTGAAAGCCTGATTCACATACTCCCCCCCATTATCTGTACGTATCCACCGGATAGAAAGACCAGACTGCTTCTCTACAAATGTCTTGAAGACACGAAAGGAATCAAAGACATCAGATTTGTACTTAAGAAAGTACAACCATGTGCATCTGGAGAATTCATCAATGAATGTGAGTACATACTTGGCCCCTGAAAAATAAGGAGTGGGAAATGACATGAGGTCACTATGAATCAACTCCAAGGGTGCCAAAGCACGAGTGGTACTTCCCTTCGGAAAGGGATCCCTATGATGCTTGCCAAGCACACAACCATGACAAACACCGTCAGTGCAGGAAATCCATGGAAGACCAAGAACAAGTAACTGTGTTCTCATTTGCTAAAGATATTAGTAGTTGACATGGCCCAAACACTCATGCCAAAGCTGACTCACTGAATTTGCATGTGCTATAAGAGATGAACCTGTACCCTCAGAAGGCGCAAATCCATCAAATCGATAAAGACGAGATGCAGTATCAACACTACTAGTAGCCACAACCAAATCAAAATCATGGAGGTCCCGAATAACCACATCATGTGGTGAGAACTCAACTGTCTTACCAGAGCCAGTGTGGAAAATCTGATAAATTGACAAGAGGTTCGTCGAAATGTCAGGAACAACCAAAAAATCCTGTAGAGTGCCCCCATCCAAAGAGGAAGAACCTGAACCCAAGACGAAAAGCTGTGAAGAGTCACCCACTGCAATCTGTGAAGTACCACAAGAGGCAAGAGAAGTGACCAACTACTGAGTGTGAGTCATATGGTGAGAAGCACTAGAGTCTAAAATCCAAGTGGACCCATTGATCGATGCTCGTGCAGTGAGAGCATGACCCTTCCCTATGGTGGAAGAAGACGAAGACTGAGGTGAGGAGATGTGTTGCTACTACATGGCCTCCTCTAAAGCCTCTAATCGTTTCCAACACCTGGAAACTGGATGACCTTGCTTTCCATAGAAACTACAAGTGTCTCCTGATTTCTCCTTAGTCTTGGAGGAAGACTCACCAGACTTCGAAGATTTCCCATGTTTTGGATTAAATGGTGGTTTAGAATCAGACTTAGGAGGCGGTTTGGAGGAATGCTCACTACCTGCAAAATATTTCTTGGGCCTCAGTTTCTACTTTTGTTTTCCCTTCGGTGACTGAGCAACCAATGCTTTGCTCTTTGAACCTGAGAGCATATCCATCTGAGAAAGGTGAGACTGTTCCTGAGACAATCACTCACAAAATAAATCAAAGGAAGGCATGGTAAAATTGGCACCCAAACCATCCATGGTGGAGTAGAAGGAGGAAGCAAATATCTGAAATGGACCACGAAGCTTCGAAAGAATCAAGGAAATGCACTCTGTGTCTATCTTGTTCTTCCCACAACCCTGTAAAATAGTACAGATAGTTTTGAACTGGTTCAAAAAATCCTCAATAGTGGGAAATGAATCAGGTAACAAGGAAGTCAGCTCTGCCTCAATCTGTAATGCGCAGAACTCATTAACGGCCCCAAAAAATGTCTCAAACTTCAGCCACATGCCTCAAGGACTGAGCAAAGCATCAAGGTGAAACAAAAGACTGTCTGAAACATGCATGCATAACAAACCCATAGCCTCATCCATCTTGTTCCTATGCTGCATAATCTCAAAAGGACGCTACAACTGAGGCTGAACCTCATCTAAACAAGACCATAACCCTCGTGACCTAAGTAGCCTCATCATACGAGACTTCCAAGTGTGATAGTTATGTGATGTGAGTAGCTCAACTGAAGAGTCTTCCATGAAACCCTGCACTTGTACCTGCTTGTGTTATTTTTTATTATTATGTGATCTTTCAGAATAGACAGAAGATGCAGAAGGGTTTGTATTTTTGAGAGTTTTGGTGTGCTGGTTTTCTGATATAAATGACAGAAAGCAAGAGAAAAAACACCCCCCACAAAAGATAAACCCAAACCCTAGTACAAACTGAGAAGAAGGAAGCAATGCATAAGCAAAAAATACTTCAAGACAAATTCTCATGTACCTGGTGAAAATTCTGATAAAATAGATCACATCACTGAATAGAGCATGTGGAGAGCTTTCCAACGCCTATTCAAGTTTGAAAAACAGAGTCCGTTTGCATCTTCTATGACCCCGAAAGTGAAGAAAGTAGACCTCACTTTGACTGGTAAAAAAATCCAAAATGGTAAAATTTCTGTAAAATTACCTACACCATCAGATTGGTGCCAAAATCAGCTTTCCAACGCTTCTTCCTGTTCGAAAAACGGAGCTAGGATGCCCAAGTTATGCCCGTTTTCGTGAGAGCGAAAAAAATGCCCTATTTGACTCTTCTAGCACCCGGGAGCTTTAAAAAAAGAGCCCCTGGTCACATGGGCAAACCAGGGGGCTGAAACAGGTGGAGCCCATGGTCACCATATGACCAGGCGGCGGGGGTTTAAAGGCCCATAGGGGCTGGCATGGCCGACTCGGGTCGGCGAGCCGGGTGGCGAGCTCGGGTCGGCGGGGCGAGCTGGCGGTGTTGGTGTCGGCGGGGACGAGCCCGGCGGTGAGTGCAGAGAGCCAGGCGGGAAGCGGCCGAGCGGATTCGGGTGGAGTCAGCTCGGCGGAGCTCGACGGAGCCTGGCAGAGCCAGGCAGTGTCGACGTAGTGGCAGCGGTGGGAGTGCAAGGAGGCCGAGCAGTGGAGCCGGATTTGGTGGCCGCTTGGCGGTGCTGTGGTGGCCGCCGGGCGGTGAAATAAATTTAACTAGCCGCACACAAATTTAGCAAAAAACCCTTTGTTTTTTTTAATTTTTAAAATTTTTTTTTGCGATTTTGCTTCGTACGGCCCTAGGGCACAAAATTTTTTTTGCCTTCCAAATTGACTATAACTAAAATCGACGATTTGACAGTCGATTTAGGGGTTTTTGGGCGCTACGAATCCAATGGCACTATCCATTTGAGCCCAAAGTGAACCCAAAAAATGGAGTATGCTGAATCCACCCAAAAAAACTTAGAACCCTAGATTTGCTTCCAATGCAAAATCTCAAAACAAGAACAAACAGCTGCAAATCTGAAGCTCTGATACCATGTTGGAGTTGAGAAGATACAACACCACAGAAGCCCAAAAGATCTTTGCAAGCAAATAACCTGTTACAAGGAGAAACAAAGAGAAGCAACAAAGGAAATTTTAGAGTAATTGGACATTTACTTTATTGCACTTCTTTTTCCATCTCCCATAAAAAATGGTTTTTTTTCAGAAAATAACATTTTAAAAAAGTGATGCTCATAGTATACAACATAACTTTTTTTGTATGAAGGATAAAATTCTAGTTTTTTCGAATTTAGATTTGTAACTACAATATCTAACACTTTCATTTGGTCTCATAGTTTTTTAATGAATATTTTTTCCTTAATCAACTTTCGAAGTGAAACCAATTGCAATTCAGACATAGGCGGACTGTATACAACATAACCTTTTTTGTATGTATCAAAATTCAATTTTTTTTTAATGGATCAAGGACATCAATACCGAACATGAACATATTTTTAAATTTTTTTATTTTGATAATCTGCTATTTTTCCACATGTACAAAACAAAGAGCTTGATTTTTGGTGAAAAACCTATGTTTAATAAAACTAAAAAAACACATACAGAATAAAACCAAAACATATTAAAATTATATTTGTTGGATAGCTTGTTCTGAGGACTACCTGATTCTAGTTGGGTTTGTGAAGATTCCTCCATTTTCATCTTCAACCCCAGCTCCGAAGTGCCAAAATAAGGGGGGTTCATGGGATAAGGGGGGTTTGTACGAACCCATAGGGGTTTGAGTGAACCATGGTTTGAGTGAACTCCTTCAAAGAAGTTCGCTCGAACCCCTTTCCTATGCATTTTTTTGTTTTTTATGGCAGCCAAGATTCAGAGGGGTTTGCTCGAACCCTAGTTCAAGCAAGCCCCTTATTGGTTCAGTCGAACCAGTAGGTTCATACGAACCCCTAAAATCACTTTTTTTTTCCTTGGGGTCATTTTTTGTGAGTTTTACTTCCTCACTTGAATTGTAAACCACTATTGTGGCTTCACCCATATTTTTCTCCAATTGTTGATCAACATCAAATGTGGCCATCATAATATCATCCATAGCCTCCATATTCTACAATTATTCATTGCTTATTTCTCATACATAGTAACCAAATAATGCAGACCTAGAGCTTAGACTGTAGATGTATGCAAAAAATGATAAATCCCTACCTCTGTAAGCCTAATTAAACCCAACAACTAACTAAAAAAACACATACAGAATAATTTATTGAAATGAAAAGTTGAATGGCCTCTTAACTCTTGACACTAATGTCATTGTATTTGTCAAGACAGGGTTAATCATATTGTGATCTAAATTTTCATAATGAAGTCTTCCAATAGATGTCCTTTATATCTGAGCATTGAGGAAAATCCATCTTGTCTTTTACTACCCCTTTTAAATGCTCATGGTCTTGGCACATCAACTTTCTCTCTTTGATTGACTTGTCCTTATATCCTATCATTATCCCTATGGATGCACTTTGGAGCCTCCTACTACTTTTAAATATCACCTAGAGTCACCCCGATAAGTATTTCGATCCATTTGTATCTTCATCGATAAGAGATCATGTATCACTAGGATATTCTGTAGTTTCCCTAACATGGTGAGTCTCCCCGATGATTATTCTTTCGATCTCAACTATGTCACCAAGATTCTTGCCAATGTAATCTTATCGATGTCACATAGCGGGTCAGGTAGACATTCAAAACTTACTCCGATGGTATATGTCTTGCCGATATTCTTCCCTTGTGATTCATCAATGAGACAAGATGAGTATCTCACCGATGAAAATTCATCATTGAGACCACAGGCAAGTCCTCCCGATATATCTTCTTAGGAAATTATGATTGCTGCAACAATCTTGATCTTTCACCGATATGCCTATATTTGAACGAATATTTTTTTTTAAAAAAAATTGCATTGTTCCGTCAAATTTTTGACGAACCTCCAAAAGCGTCCGACGAATTTGCAATATATCTAACAAAATTTCGTCGTAATGAATTGCCTATTTCGTCGCAAGTTCAATGAACTTCTGTCATTATTTCAATCTGAAGTATGTCACCAAGACTCCTATCGATGTAATCTTATTGATGTCACATAGTGGGTCGGGTAGACATTCAAAACTTACTTCGATGGTATATGTCTTGCTGATATGCTTCCCTCGTGCTTCATTGATGAGACAAGATGTGTATCTCACCGATGAAACTTCATCACTGAGACCACAAGTCAGTCCTCCTGATATATCTTCTCAGGCAATTTTGATCACGGTAATAGTCTTGGTCTCTCACTAATATTCCTACATTTGAACGAATAGTTTTTTTTTTAAATTGCATTGTTCTGTCGAATTTTCGACGAACCGCCAAAAGCGTCCGACGAATTTGCAATATATCCGATGAAATTTCATCATAATGACTTGCCTATTTCATCATGAGTTCAAAGAACTTCTGTCATTATTTTGATCTGAAGTATTTCGCCAAGACTCATGTCGATTAATCTTATTAGCATCACATAGCGGGTCGGGTAGACATTCAGAACTTACTCCGATGGTATATGTCTTGCCGATATGTTTCCCTCATGCTTCGTTGATGAGATAAGATGTGTATCTCGCCGATGAAACTTCATCACTGAGACCACAGGCTAGTCCTCCTGATATATCTTCTCAGGCAATTTTGATCATGGTAATAGTATTGATCTCTCACCGATATTTGCAATACGTCAAAACTTTCATTGTAATGGAAACAAACTTCTATTGTTAATCTGATGCTTTGGCAAAGGTATGCCGCTTGTGTTCTGGCTACTATTTTTCACTAGATCGACGAAATTGTTGTCATGGTTCCAATGAAATTATTTCATTGATCCGACACTTTGGCAAAGGTATGCCTCTTGTGCTCAGACTACTATTCATCGCTAGATCGATGAAGTTGTCATCGCAGTTCTGATGAAATTGTGTTGTGAGTTCGACATTTTATAGTTCATCGAAATATCAACTAAAATTGAGCGATGACAATGATTTATGGGATTCGTTGGTATACCGACAATAGATCGTTGAAATTCCAACAAACTATCATCAAAAATTGGATTCAAAGTTAGTAGTGTCATCGCAAATCTATAACTTTACATAAGAGCCATAACACAAAGAATTTCATGAGTGGAAAACCCTTGTAGGGGTGAAAAACCACTCGTAAAAGTGCCTCACTGGTAGAGCCTTACTTTCTACAACATGTCAATGGTTACAAGTTGCCTCATAGGAAATGATCATATAGTCTCATTTCCATGATCATTCATTACAGATTTCTAGATATCATGAATATGACCCCTAACAAGGAGAATAAGGAAGTCCTTCTACAGGTTACATGAGTCAACAAGCAACATTTCCAAGTTTCACCAATGCATCATCCTTGCTATGAAATTTATGGTAATGCCAGCTCTTATGAATTTACTTCCAAGTATTTGTAAAAAAGACTATTCTACCTCTAATGACCTCTCAAATATCATGCAAGTGCACTGAAAGCCATAAACCAATCACATAAAGTTTCATGTAAGTATTCCTAAGCCTATTAGGAGGCACACATGCCTATGCAAATATAACAAGAATACTTACTTCTAAACTCGTTGATTCATGGATGTTTCAATAATAAGAGAGTAATGCTATAAAAGAGTTAAGAAGGTATAGCTCATGTATGTATGGGAATACATATATAAGCTAATGAATATATATGCTTGTATACATTCTTATGTAAATACAACTCAAGATCAACTAAATGAGAAATTACAATAAATAAACAAGATTCCATAATTATCATTCAAGGGATGTACTATAAAATCTATACTTCTATATACATTTAGAACAATCATAAGGTTCTTTTGATAAGAAATGTAAATATAGACTTGTGACTCTTTCCTTCATGCATCTAATATTTAACAAGCAAGCTGATCTTAAGGATATTTACTTCATGCTTTAAATAAAGGTAATTCTTATCAGAGCTAAGAAAACATTTCATACTTACCTATTTATGCATTAATGACTAAATTCAACATTCTACATGAGTTACTAAGAAGTTAGGGCATTTGTGGATTATAAATATATCATACTGAATTATTTATGATATTTATTTAAAATGATTAAATCATGTTATAGATATACAAGAGAATCGAGTATGGAGAGATTTCCAATCCCTAGTATAAGTGTTTAGACCTTTAAAGTTAATTTCTTCATTAAATCAAGGATTTATAATAACCTTACAGTAAAGAAATTGCGCATTTATTCTGGGGTTAACGTAGTAAGGTGTCTTGAGGATATGGATTTGAATATGAATTCAAGTGTCTTTTTAGAATCAATTACTTTTCCAAGTTTACTTTCTAATTCTAAAAAGGGAAATCAGTTCATAGGAAAAATAATTTTACATTCGGTTTTATTATATTTCCCAAGGAATTCATTAAAATCAAACACAATTCTCTAAGTAATAAGAGAAATTAATCACACATGCACTCCTTTTCTATTTGATTTCAAGTATAAAATATTATGTTTCTAATTAAGTATCTTGTTCTCAAATAGTGGATTTTAAATTGGTAGAAATGTTCCCAAGTAAAGTGTATACATGTTTGAAGGTAAAAATGGCTCAATTATCAAAATGTTTATGCACAAGTCTATACATATGTATTGATAACATTTACACACTCGATCAACTATTTTGAATAGGTATAAATGTAAACAGTGAATCTAATTCTTTCAAACAATCACCATTATCCATTCGTAAAATAATTGCAATCGTTGTTATTGAAAGAGTATACTTACACATAAAGAAGGAAAATAAAATCATTTCATTTAGCTATAGTTACACCTTCAGAGAAATATTAGACATACACTACTCCACCTTAGAATCAATATGTTATATATATTTGTTACCTATGTGTATTTATTTATATTTATTTAAATATATTTCTACAAAAAAACAAGTGTACATGTTCACTAAGGTTTCTTTTATATCCATTTGGGATTAATACCATTGCAGCCAAAACATCATATAATCTACAACAAAATACACATAAATAAATAAATATATTTGTAGAGATATCTATATATTCATCAATTTAACATATATTCATATATATTTATATACAAAAACAAATTAAATTATTGTGCATTCTTCCAACTATTGTATTTTTCCCATGAAAAAATATTCACAACAAGATATATATATTTAAGTATTAATATAAATTTTGATTATTAAAGCTTGGAATAAAGTTTCATAGGCTTAAGAATTTACTTAGAGGTTTCTTGTGCATACAATAGAGTGGGGAGAGGCTGCTTAGATAGCTCGCGACCCCTCATGGGGATGTAGCCTATGGGGGCAACACCCTCCCCATAGGTCGTGGCCTATGGGGAGGCGCTGCCTCCCCCATGGGGGGGTGCGGCTAGGGCAACCATCCCCTCACTCCCAATCCCTTAAAAAAAATACATAATCAAAATATATCTGCTCCCAGTCCCTGAATAAATTTGGGACTTTCCCAATAAAAGAAGAAAATAGTAATATGATTATTTATATATATATATATATATATTACAAGAAAAATTTGTGTGTGTATATATATAAATTATTATATATATATAAATGTACATATCTTCATTCACATAATTTGGAATTCATTTCCAGTTCTGAAATTAGTAGAAGTTGGGAATACGAACATGTGTAGGATTATATATATTTATATATTTGTAAATATATAAATATATGAAACTTTATACACCGGGAGGAGAGTAAATAACAAATTCAACAACTGAAACTATGAATTTCATACAACAAACACCCCATTTTCAGTGAACAAGAACAATTTTTTTCCAATAGAGTCTTTTTAATCTTTCATAGTGAGTTCATTAGGCTTACAATCAAAATTTAAATGAATTGGAATAGATTAAAAACCTAGAGTATGCTTTCCCCTGAATTTGATTGCTGCAAACCCCCAGCTGCAAAATCTCCTTTGCTCCCTGGCTATTCCTGTATCCTTTGTCCCTTTCTTCTCTATATCTTATTTTTCAAAGCTATAGATAAAATGAAAACCCCCTTTCTTGCCTGCATATTTTCCAGTTTTTGCAGAGACCTAAACCAAAAGGTTGTAAATACCATTATGCTTTCTCGTTGATCTATTTCTCATTTTAAAGATTTTCTCTCATTTCCCGTGACCTAATCTTGAAAATAGAGAATTAAATAAAATGTATTTCCTGCTCAATATTTATCCCCCAATTAAATATTAAAAAGCAATTCATATTTTAGTTGTACCAATGAGCATTTTTCCTCAAAATAATTAAATAAGACATTATAATTTGCAATTAAATATTTATTCAGATAAACAATAACAAATTATTACTTGTACAATAGATTTTTTTTTCCTAAATAAGAAAGTATTTTTATTTAATTAAATTATTTACTCTGAATAATAAACATTATCAATAAAGGGAGAAATGCATTTTCTAAATAAAATATAATTAATTTATTTATCCCTTTTCACTTTTATTTCCTTATAAATTTGTTTAAAAAGATATTTAAAATGTGAACCATAAAATAGGGGTCATGACACTGCATACTTGGCACAAAATTATGAAGTTCTATGGGTGCTGGCAAGAAGTTGAGTCCACTTTTTGGCCATTTAGTGGAAGTGTTTTCCCTAATTTTCAGAATTCAACACGTTTGACCTTAAAATTTGAAGCACTTAGAGATGAAATCTTGAAAAACGTCATTGATCATAAAATGTAGTACTCATAGTCTAGTTTCCAAATATGTAATCTATTTTAATACCCAGATGATACAAATTGATTTTCAATAAGCATTTCTAAAAACCACTGTTTAAAAGTTTTTTTTTTACCGTACCATGCATGTGTATATCATCCATATTTTGACCTAAATAATTATAGTTTCCTAAATTCTTTTGGGAAAAGATTTGTAACTCAGTGAAGCAAGCTTTCCATATTTTTTTGTAATATTTTTTTTTGTTAATTTTTTATTGGCCATATTTGGTGTTTTGAAAAATCATTGTGTACGTCACACATAAATGACCTAAAATTATAATTTTTTAATTTTTTATTTTAAATTGAAAATAATTGTCTAAAGTATGCTTTCATGCAATCCATTCATAAAAAATAATGTTAATTTTTTTTATTAAAATACTAAAAGGCCTTGATAATTCAAGTTTATGGACCTGTTTCATTAGAAATTAAATGAAAAATAAAAAATTAATCCAATTGTAAAAAAATTATATATTTGGAATCTACACTGTCTCATCTATAATGGGTTTTAATTTCGTCAAAAAATTCTGACGCAGACCAAGGTAGGAGGGTTCAGTGAGGGACTATCGAACCTCACAACTTAAACAACTAAACTTAGATCTCATTGATATGCAACAAAAGCTAACATATAATCAACATAAGGATAACATATATGCAAGAACACATGACATAAGAATTAACCTAGGAAAACCCTCAAAGGGAAAAACCTAGCCTTCAAAGTTCACTCCTTTTTTATTATGATCTCCAAACACATTACATATGCCACTTGAGCTTTATAGATGCTAGGCCACAACCCAAGAATTACAAATAATTAATATAATAAAAATCTTTCATTGATTCTTCCTTATGCTTTGCTGATCTTACCGGATTAGAACACCTCATCACCATGCTTCATGACTATTGTTCTTCACACTTCATCTCTGCCTTCAAAAGATTAGAACATTGTTCACACACAAAACTTCACACATCTCGCACATATATATTCCTCCTTCCCCTTTTTCGTTATCAATCTCCTCAAAATAATCGGTCTTATATATTTGCATCTAAGGATAACGTCCACTACATGTCGGCCCAACAAAATACCAAAATGCATATAAATTGTCAACCCAAATCCATAAGCAATTATCAATTTGAATCAACCAAGGTCAGCCCAAACATAATAGGGACCCAAAATAACATGCCTCGAACACAAAACACCTTAAACAATTAGCCTCAAAGATCCACAACACGTTACAATCACCCTGTCGGCCAAGAATAAGAAAACATGAACTCCCAGAAGGAAAATCGCCAATCACGAGCACAACAATCAATGCGAACTGACAACACATATAGGTCACAATCTAGAAACATCCACAAATCACTGTTGAAGATCCACAACAACTTCGATTACTAGAATCATACCATCTTCCTTCAGAAACACCAACTAAAGCAACCAAACAACTGTTAGAACACATAAACTCATAGCTTGATCAAATCTTCTTGTGAACCTCTGAAAATTTTAGTGGGTAAAATAGATATGCTTGTCAACAAACCATTTAATATGGAAATTCTCATCCTTAATATACTGAGCTAACCATCATACTGAACTCCATTGCAACACCGACAACCTCTGTAACTGAATATTCTTTGAATCTCTTGGATGCCCCTGCATCAAATTCTGCAAAAAATATCTTAAGACGTATGCCCAAAGTCACTAATTTCTTGTGACATTGCTAGGACCTTCCACTTGCAAGTCAAACCAGGTCTAGGGCCTAGGTTTGAATCCCCAAACTTTTTCCCAAACCAAAAAACAAAGCACAAACTCGACCAAAATTCATATTTAAAAAAATGGGATCTAGTTCTAAAATGGAATCTTGTTTCATTATTTTTTAATTTTTTTTATGCTTTTATGAAACAAGACCCCGTTTTGAAAATTGCCAAAAAAAGAAAGTTTCCATTTTGGAATTTTTAAAACGAGATCTGTTTTGAAAAATTTCCAAAATGGGTTTCAAAACATAAACTTTTCAAAACAGGATCCCATTTTGAAAAGTTGCCAAAAATGGAAACATTCCATTTTTGGAAAGTTTTCAAAATGAGATTCCATTTTGAAAACTTTCCAAAATCCCATTTTTTGATTTTAGGCTCGGGATCTCGAACCTAAACGAGATCCCGTTTATTAAAAAGAAGGATCTCATTTTTTGCAAGCCAATTTCATTTTTTTGCCTAAGGCAAAAACTTCCACGTTTCGTGGACTCATCTTCTTGCTCTTACCCCTATTTCTTATAGAAGTCCATTTTTGGAAACAATTTATTTGTCATCATTTGATCATGTGAAGATTGAACTAGTCTTTTGTTGTTGTCAACCATAGAGGTTGATTTGTGGCATTATATGTTGAGTATACTCTTTTCATATTTGACACTTTTTAGCTAAGTTGAGTGAGTCGACTTGCATGGTAAGATGTGTCAGTTGACATGCCTCTTCTGTAGGATGCAAAGTCTCATTTTTTTGTATAAATAGAGAGGCAAGCTCTCTTATTTAGAATGCACTCTTTTGCAAACTTATGCTGCTACAATTAATTAGAGAGTTTATATTGTGAGAGCTGAGAGTTATTTTGTGAGAGTATAGTGATATCTAGTGAAAGAAGTCATAATGAAGTATGCCTTTGAGAGGACTAAGTGGAGCTAGTGAGTTGCTATTTGGAAGGTTGTGTGTCAAGTTAGTCAATTGGTTAAGCATATTATAGGAATGAGGATCTAGTCTTCTCTTATTGGTCTTTGTTTATGAAATAATGAGATTTGAATGTTGTATTTGAATTTTTTGGAATTACATGCATTAGGAAGTCATAGCATTTTCTTTGGAAAGGAAAAAGAGGTTGTTTATGATTTTATATGAAAGTACTTGTATTTACTCCATAATAGGAGTATTTTATTGTCATTAGTATTATATACTAGGAATGAAGAAGCAAGAATAGCTTAAGGGTTATTTATAATGTGGAACATATCAATGCCACAAAGTGACTTGACACTATTGGCTTATGATGTTAGGAAACCTTAGGAATGATTTAAGGTTTAGTTGTACATCGAAAATTAAGAAGAAATGATAAAATGTTTCATTGCTAATCTGTACTTGTATGTTCACTTTTTCATACTCTACACTCGAATGGAACCCTAGGTTGGGAGTAACCTATTTGGGTTAAGAAGTATATTGAAACCTAGGTTAAGGTTAACCTATTAGGTTGGAATATTTATTTTATTACCCATTGAAACCAATAGGTTTAGAATAACTTGCTTGGATGGGATTGTATCTTGTTCTTGTTGGAATTCATAGGTTTAGGTTAACTACTTGATTTCGCTAATTGTTGAATATTGATTATATCCAAGATTAGGATATACTAAGGTCGAAAATCACCTATGTGAATAAGTAAATCACTTGAGTTTATGGAGTACTATATGCTTAGAACTATAGGTGGGATTACCTTTTGAGTTAAAGTAGTTACTTGGTTAGTTGCTCTATACTCTTGAAATGAAGTCACAATGTTGACAAAATTCTACTTTGAATAACTCTTTTTAGTAAGGGGATTACACTCTTGAATGGAGTCATCTATTGCTATGATTACTCTTTGATTGAGGTCCATCATTGATATGACTATTCTCTTGATGAGAACCATTTATTCATGTGATATATTACTGTTTGGAGTCGGTTATTTACAAATATTTAATCTATGATTAGATGAAGCTTATGTAGCTAAAATTTAGATTATAAAGTTATACTTGAGACTAGGTTGTATTTTAAAGAAAATATCTTGTCTATGTAAAGTTAATTCGTGGACTAGGAAATATTGTATGTTATACCTAGGAAGTAGAATATCCACTGAAGGGGGAAATAACTTATGCTTATATTGGTAGGGATACCATAGTGATTTGGGAAAAGGGGAATATGTTATTTCTAAGGTTAGGGATTACCTAAGGAAATTACCAAAGCATAGTATATGAATGGTCATAATCCAAACCAAGATTTAGAAATATATGTGAATAGAGAGACTGCCACTCGAAGTACTGGGTGAGAATACTTTGGCCAAAGTAGTGTAAATAGCCACTATTTACACTACTAGTTCATTGTGTTCCTTTTATGTGTTCTAGTTCAATATTTGCATACTCTTAGAATGATGACTGTATGAATAGGTTGTAGTTTGTAGAACACAACACTAAGCTCAAATAGGCTATTGTTATGGGGTTTATCGACAGATATCTTCATCGAAGGGAAGGGCCATATTTCAATTGTTAGATGTGTGGGGGAGCACATTTGAGTTTGGGTTGGTGGAAAATTGCTTGAGTGTGATTAGGTGAAAAATAGGGTCCACCAAAATGAATCAACAAGATGATGGACCGCTAGGATTATTTCACACTAAATCACTATAATTTATGTAATATGAGGGCTAAAAGATGCTAATAACAATACAAAATGATACCTAACTATTATAGAAACTATGAGGAAAGTTTTTAGAGCATAAAAAGCTATGTACCTTGACAAAAACTTCTTGTTTTTAAGCTACAGAGGACTCATTCGCCTTCAGTGGCGAATGGGTCCCTGTTAGGGTTTTTGAAACTGAGATCGAGGTTCTGTTCCTTGATGTCTACACTCTCAAAATATTGATTATTATCTTTTGGAAGTCTATAGGTAATTTTGTAGCTTCAAATATTTTATTTTGTACTTTAAATGACAACTTTTGCAACTTGATAACTTTGACAATTTTTCTCCAAACTTGCTCCACTTGATATTCAGCCTATAAATCTGTAAACACACACTCAAGAGAATAAAAAATTGTTGTTTTTTAGTGAATGGTGGTTCTCCTTGGTCAAACCCCTTGTAGGTAATTAAACCAAATGATGAAATGAAGGAATTGAAGCATGAAACATGAAATATGCAATTGATATCACCTTGGATGTTGTCTTGTGAAACAAATTTGTAATCTAACATGTAGTGGCCATGAACAATGTAGATCTTGATCCTTGAATATGATATGAACAATGCTTGCAAGTAGATCCCAAATGCTACACTCACAATCTTATCTCAACAACATAAATGAATGCATTAAACCTTTGTCATGATGATATGATCTTGAATTGTCGCAATAGACTCTTGAAATGATCTATAATGCTCTTGCCTTTGATCTCATGAATTCACATAAAATTTCTAGATGACTTGTTAGGAGAAACAATGTGAATTAACCGCTTATTTATACTAAATTAGGAGACTAACCCCAAAATTCAGACAATTAAGGCTGACACCATATCTTGAAGCAATTGTTTTTGAATTCCCACTAGAATTAAATTTGAAAAGGGGTCCTCATTAAGGGAGGACCCATTTTCCACCTAGGGCGAATGGGTCTTGGCTCAGTTGTCTAGGACCTAACCTCGAGGGATGGAGAGTACATTAAAAACCTATTTTAGATCAACTTAGAAAAGGGGGTCCTATTAAGGGAGGAACCATTTTCCACCTAGAGTGAATGGATCCTGGCACCATTTACCAAGACCTAATTTTTTCTAATTAAATTTTTTATTATTTAATTTATGAGTGTTAGGATAGATCTTTAGGAGGTGTCATAAATAAGGTTTAAATTTGAATTAAAGGGGCTAATTAACTCCAATTAACAATTGATTAAGACCACCCTAGATAAATGTGAAAGTGCTTTATAACACTTTACAACACCTAAATAAGGTACAAATTTAAATACACTTTATTAAGAAGGGGCCCATTAAGCTTAATTAAGTAAATACATCCTAGAAAAATGTGAATGTGTGTTACAACACTTCACAACACCTTTGGAAATGATCAATTAAAGATTTTTTTAATGAAATAAAGGGTCTAGAATGATGTGAATGTGTACAACACATTACAACACTACTCCAAGACACCATTAATTTAGTTTTAATGTCAATTATCAAACCATGTAAGGGAAAAAAGGTACTTTTTTCGTTACTACATTTTTCCCCCGCTTTAGTGAGAGGATGATCCATTGTCAAAATCACACTAAAGTAGAGATCCAATACACTTAAGTATGCACAAATAAAAAAGATACATAATCATACCCTTTCAAAGGCCAAGAAAAAGAAAAACAAAGGTTCAAGCACAACCGTTCCAATGCGATGTGGAATGGGGTTGTTTATCTGTAACATATGTTGCTCACTCAAGTGTAGTGGAGCCTCAATTTTTCCACTAGGTGAGTTGTCACATCAAACTGGAAAATTAGAGAATCATATTAGCCTCTCATACCATATCAAAGTTATCCTCCTAACAAATTTGATAATGCACCACAATGTAATGCTTTTGTTATGTAAAATTTTGGTAAAGGGGATTTTTCTTTATGCATGTAAAGGTCTTCTTCTTAGGGAAAATTGTGCCTAATGTATCCAAGAGAGGACAAGACAAAAGTGTCATATTGTCACCCATGGGGTGCCTTATTCGCATCATGCCATGTCATTAGATTGTACACTCTTGGACGACATAAAACCTATTAACACCACCAAGAAGAGGACACATCACAAGAAAAGAGAAAAATCACACCTTGAAATTTTTCCAAAAGATATCATCGATGTATGCCTCCAATTTAAAGTGGTTGGTACACCATTACTATGAGAAATTTCTTTAAAGTAGCCAAATATTTTATCCTAAGACATGAGATCTTTCCTTAGAAAACCCTATGCCAAGTCATATGTTTATGAAATAAGCTACGTTATGAAATAGGAAGGAAGGGTTGCCTCCACAAATACATAAGGGATCTATGGATTTGGGGTCAATATGTTTGTGCTACAATATTTTCATAGAGCATGGAACTGTCATCATTCCTCAAATACTCATAGAACTAGAAAAATGACACAAAGAGAGCAAAAACAAAGAAAAAGCCTTTTCGGGTCAACATGGAAGAGACCTAAATGTCTCAATGCCTTGTGTTATCCCCAAAAAGAAAACACAAGACAAATGAAAAAGAAATATTACGACATAGAGAAGAATGAAGGTACATATAGAATAATGCACAAAAGAGAGAAGGGTACATCAAAGGAAATGTCATAGGGGATCACATTACACTAATACAATCACATAAAGAAAAACATGAAAAAGAAAAAGTCTAGTAAGGTGCACAGGTGATTCAACCTAAAGTAGGTCATCCATCTCCCAATCTGGTCAATATAAATTGAAGGCAAAAAACTAGCCAAAGGGACAACATCAAGTGTTGAACTAGGACACACACCAAGTTCAACACTCTTAGTAGATTTGTCATCTAAGTTCATAGAAGAAGAAAACAATGTATTCAACTCATCATGCACTTGTTCATAAATCTTTGCAATATCAATGTCATCATCTAATTTAATCACAACAAGAGGTTGAATAATAATTTCCATGCAATGTTATTTTTTATGTTGCGGTGAGGCTTGATAGTCATCATGCATTGCTTCAGGTAGGTTTGGATTTTCATTTTCTTTGTTGTTGTTGTTTTCTTAAGTTTTTAATCTACGAGCAATAACACGATGTCTATGTCTACGCTCTCTAGAACTCCAATTTCTTTTCAGTATATTGTCAATTTTTTTTGTAAGATTGGGTTTTTCAATCATAGGTTCCTTCTCTTCCCTGGGAGGAATAGAAGAAACAATACGAGGTTGCTCAACCGCTTTCTATTTGACTTTGTAAACTTGTTTGACTCTAGGACAGACAACATGATTGCTTATGTTATCTCATGGTCTCTTGTATGAATCCATAGGAGGTTTGTCTATAGGTTATTTGTGTATGTTCGGAATGATTTTGGTTCAATCATTTTTTTGTTAAGGATAGTTGGTTCAGTCATAGGTTGAGGTATATTGCGAAGGGACAATTCTGCTATTTTCTTTGCCTTGAATTTTTGATATGATTTGAAAAATAAATCTTCATGATTCTTGATAGGGTCGATAGGCTTAGGCCAAAAGTAATCTAGTAAAAAATTCCCTTTTTTTGAGGCAATATTAAATTTGGACACTATGATGCACTGTGAATATATCATTGCCAAATCAAAACTTTAGACATTTATGCACAACTAAAGGGATGAAATTCATGGAGTGAAGCCATGGATAGCCTAGCTTCATAAAAAATTGGTTTGATTGTGGATGATGAAAATTTGACAATTAATGTTTTTGGTCCCACTTTTAAAGGGAGATCTATCGAGCCTATCATAAGGCAAGAAAATCTATTATGCATCTTGATCCATGATTTCGGTTTTTTATATGTATCTTGATATAGTTCATGCACATATAAGAATTATTTTGTGATCAAATTCTCTCCACATACGAGATCAATCAATATCCCATTAGTGGGCTTGTTATTGATTTAGCCATCTATGTAAAGAGGACCATCAGGTTCATGTTTAGGTATGCCATTTTGTGAGAAAGCAATGTCAAGAGGTTGTCTAGTCAAGCCCTTATGAGGTCTATCTTTGATAAATGCTACCGATTTCTCTACGGGATTTGGTTGCCTATGATCATGATCCATGTTAACATTATTCTTAGTTTGAGTAGGAGGATTGATTATGGTATGTATGTTTTTGATAAAAGGGTAAAACGGGTTTTACAGGGACCCGAAACCACAAAGTTATTATTGTCTTGCTTGTTCAAGTATTCATGAAGGAAGCAACTAACGCTATAGATGATTTGTGCTTCATTTCAATTTTTAAGAACTTTCCTTAGATTTTGTATGATGGGAACCAAGCTAATGTCTATACATTCACTAAGGATATGGGCTTGTAATTTTTCTAGTTGTTCATATAGCTTGTCAAAAAAATCATGCACATTGATTGTAGGGGGTGAAGTAATGGGTAATGAAGTATAAAAAATATGAGCCATGGAGGGTTGATTCTCAACACTATTAGAAAGAGTTAAAAAACCCAAGATCCATGATGAGTGATAGATTAGTGGATGGAATGAACCTTGAACTACATCTTATAATAGTATTGTGAATAGGACACCAAGTTGTAAAGCTCATACAAGTTTTACAACCCCAGTGTGCAAACCATAAAATGGAAAAGGGGCAATGCAATAACCTAGACTGAAATGCAACTTTTCAGATTCTAAGCTATGTATTTTACTGATTACACAATGCAATAAGCTGGAAATGAAATGTTTGAATAAAAATTTGAATTTTAAAAATGCAATTAATTTGATGAAATAAAAAATAAAGAAAGTAACAACACCAAACATAAGCTAGAAACTAATATTTTAATGTCCAAAAAATGCAGATCAATAGCTAACACCTCGACTCATTCGATAGTAAGGATGAATGGGTCTTGGTTAGATGTTTCTGTGGATTCCAGAGTGAATTTTGATACTTTTTCAGTTGCCAGAAGGTATAGACAAGACCTAATCAGGGACTCATTCACCAATAGGGGAAAATGGCTACTAGTTAGGTATTTGAACCTATTTTAAAATGGTTTTCAAGCTTTTAGTGATATCGTTTAGTTCTAGGTTTTAGATAGTGAAATTCAATTTTAGATTTTCCAAAAATGCAAGGTCTAAATTCAAATGCAATTTTGTTTTGATTTTCAAATGCAATTGTATGAGATGCAAAATGACTAATTTTCTTTTTGTATTTTTTAGATATAGAGAGATGCAAAACAATGCAATTCTAAACCCTAGATGAGATGCAAGATTTAATGCAAAACAAGTAACTTTAAAAGAGATCTTAATTCAATGCAAATGAGTGAAAGATCTAAGCTCGAATGCAAAAGAGACTTCAAAAATCAGAAAATTGCAATATTCAATATGTCAGGTTCACCATGAATGATTAGGTGAAAAATAGGGTCCACCAAAATAAATCAACAAGATGATGGACCGCTAGAATTTTTTCACACTAAATCACTACAATTTATGAAATATGAGGTCCAAAATATGCTAATAACAATCATAAATGATACCAAACTATTATAGCAACTATGAGGGAATTTTTTAGAGCATAAAAAGTTGTGTACCTTGTCAAAAACTTGTTGTTTTTTAGCTACAAAGGACTCATTCGCCTTCAGTGCTGAATGGGTCCCTATTAGGGTTTCTGAAAATAAGATCATGGTTTTTTTCCTTGATATCTAGACTCTCAAAATTGAGGTTATCAGCTTCTAGAAGTCTATAGGTAATTTTGTAGCTTCAAATATTTAATTTTCCATTTTAGATGACAACTTTTGCAACTTTGAAAATTTTGCTCCAAACTTGCTCCACTTGATATTCAACCTATAAATCTACAAAAACACACTCAAGGGAAGAAAAACTTGTTTGTTAGTGAATGGGGGTTTTCCTTGGTCAGACCCCTTGTAGGTAATTAAGCCAAATGATGAAATGAAGGAATTCAAGCATGAAACAAGAAATATGCAATTGATACCACCTTGTATGTTGTCTTGTGAAATAAATTTGCAATCTATCATGTAGTGGCCATGAAGAATGTATATCTTGATCCTTTAACATGATATGAACAATGCTTTCAAGTAGATCCTGAATGCTACACTCATAATCTTAGCTCAACAACATACATGAATGCATTAAACCTTTGTCATGATGATATGATCTTGAATTGCTACAATAGACTCTTGAAATATGCCTTGAAATGCCTTATGAATGCTCTTGGAATGATCTTGCTTTTGATCTCATGAGATCACCTAAAATTTCTAGATGACTTGTTAGGAGAAACAATGTGAATTAACCCCTTATTTATACTAAATTAGGAGATTAACCCAAGAATTCAAACAATTAAGGCTGACACCAAATCTGGAAGAAAACTTTATTAAATTCCCACCAAAATTAAATTTGAAAAGGGGGTCCTCATTAAGGGAGGACCCATTCGCCACCTAGGGTGAATGGGTCCTGGCTCAGTTTTCCAAGACCTAACCCCGAGGGATGGAAAGTAAATTAAAAACCTATTTCAGATCAACTCAAAAAGGGGGGTCCTATTAAGGGAGGACCCATTTGCCACCTAGGGAAATGGGTACTAGCACCATTTTCTAGGACCTGATTTTTCATAGTTCAATTTTTTTAATTTAAATTATGAGTGTCAGGATAAATCTTTGGGTAAACGCACAAAGCTGTGTCACACTTTATAAAGGAAACAACCAACACTGATCCAACTTTTAAACTTGAATCACTAAAAGGTGGCATATATGTTTTGAATTTTGAAATGATGTAAACTAGTAAAATATATATATTTTAGTATATTTTATGTTTGTATTTAACAAAAAATAAATATTTTAAACTAGTTTTTAATAAATTAACACTATAATTTAGTTGCTAATAAAATGCTGAAAAATGAAGTTGCATGAGACATCAAACTTTTTATAGTAAATTTTATTTTTTTCTTTCATTTTTTGTGTGTATTTATAACCTAAAAATTTAGTGCATAGATATATTTTTTTCTAATTTTGATAAAAATATACTTTTAAATAAATATTACAAGATCATATGTTTGACAAAAATATATTTTTAGTTAGAAATACTTTAATTCATTTTTGCTAATAAGTTGGTTGAAAGTGTGACATAGCTTTGTAGAGTTGTGAAATCTTTAGTTTTCCCTTGCAGGAATGCTTGTGAAGCATGGGGATACTTGAACAATTAATTTTGTGGCACACTCTATCTATTGGTTGAAAATTTTATGAGTTCCTTTGTATGTTGCCAAAAAGTGTAGTCTTTGGCACTTTTTCACTCATTTTGGCCTTTTCCATTGGATTTTGGCCTTATTTTCCTTTGATTCAATCTTGAAAGCTTGCAATTCAAAAACAATCTAACGGTGTTTTACTAAGGTGTTGTGAAGTGTTGTAACACATTTCCTCACTTTTCTAAGACCCTTTCAACACAATTTACCTAAATAACACCCTTTTACCCCTTCCCAAGCCTTGTGTCAAGGTGTTGTAAGGCATTTTCAAATATTCCTAGGCTTATCATCCACCAATTAACCCTTCTCTCATGTTAATTTTTCCCCTTAATGTACCTTTAGTCCCGAATTAAGTGTGTTTCGAAAGGCAAACTTGATAAACTTCATTAAACATCATTTTATTTCCGACCACCACTTGAAATCACTGAAGTGGACTAGGTTGCCACCTTGAACGACCTAGTCCTTTTTGTCTTAAATTTCAAAATTTAAACATAAATCTTATGATAAATTGCCTCCAAAACCCTACAATCGGCATATCATGTATCATTTTCAGGAAAATTAGGTTTTAGCATGTATAAGTAAGGGTTTTTATCCTCATTTTGACCCCTAACAAGACCATTTTTCACCTTCACTCAATATTCACAAGCACTCTTGCACTCAAGCTTCCCAAGCAAGCAATCAAGCATAAGACATCTCAAGATACCTCCATTAGATCTGGTTCATGCATGTTACAAACATCTTCAACAAAGGATTTGGTAATTGTTTACATTTTTTTATCATTCAATCATCCATTCCTTTCATATTATTTCATTTGGATTTGACTATCATCAAAGGGGTTTGACTAAGGAAAAACCCTAATCTCTAACCCTAACCCTTTCCTTCTCTTTGCAGGTGTGTTTTATGGGTTTTTGTATGTAGGTTTGTCAAGAAGAAAGGTGCTAAGAAGGTGTTGTCAACCCATCAAATTCATTCAAGTCAACAAATCCCTAGTTGAAGCTTAAAGACCCCTTTCAACTCGTCTTTTGCAGAATATGAACCAAACACCTGTCAAGACCCGAAGTACAAATCGACAACTCCAATCTCTATTCTCAGATTTTCAAAAACCTAGAAGAGGACTAGGTCACCCATAATGGCGATCTAGTCCCTCTAAGCTTGTTTTTCAGGGATTTTCATATTTTTGGGTACCCATTTTACAGAAACTCACTCTGACAAATTTTCCTGACAAAAGGAGTAGGTCACCCAACTTGGCATTAATGTTCTTTTGCACATCTAAGGTTGTTTCCAAAACCTTTTGTGGCTTCACATCTACAACTCTTCATTCCTAGGTGCACAAGTCATGAACTTTCTATTTACTTTCTATATTTCCTACATTTAGGTCATTTTAGAATAGTTGGGATTAGTTTACATTTACTTTATTCTCATTTCATACATTAGATTACAATCATTTCATTTTCAATTTTCAGCGACACTATACACACGCAACACAAAACCCTATTCAACACCCCTATCTTTGAATGAAATCACCAAAAGCATATCACCAAAGTGGAATGAGAGCCATTTCTCAACCAAGTGCTCCTAGGTGGAAAACCGTAGGTGCCTAGTAAAGGGAATCCTCTTTCCCTTGTTTGCATATGTTTTTGGTGGTTCATTTTGGTGAACCCAACTGTCCAACACTTGTTAACTTTCTGATTTTGCATTTCATCTTAGGAAAGAGCTTGCATTGCATTAGGATTTGGCATTGTTTGAATTCTAGGGTTTGTATAAAGTGCAATAGTGAAAATTTCGTGTTAGCTTGCATTTTTGCACATATTTTTTCATTGAAAATCTCTAAAAATCTGAATTTTCACCTTAGGAATACATCATACAGCCTGAAACCATCAAAACCACTTAGAAAACTTAGAAAATTTGAAAAAAAATCCCTATTGGGACTAGATTGCCATTCTGGGCAACCTTGTCCTAGTTCAGATTTTTAACTACCTATTATAGCATCAAAATCCTTATTTATGTGCTTCCTAGACCTCCTAGTACCATATACTATAAGTCTAGAAAGTTTTGAGAACATAGGTTTTATGCTTCTAACTCAAAATCATCAATTTAGGGTGGACATTTTTTATATACCTTCATCATTAGATCTACACAATGCTTAAATTTCTGAAATTGTGCTTAACATTGATAAAAGTACTTTCTAATTTTTCTTATACAATGTTTATATTCATAAAACTGTGCATAAGTTTGCCAAAAGTACTTTTCATTCTTTCATATACATTGATTACATTCTTAAAACTTAGCATACATTGGATAAACATGTTTTGTACATTGGTATATACATTGTTCATATTGTTGCAATAGTGCATGAAATGGTTACATATATTTGTCATTTTTGTCCAAAAAATGCTAGTATCATACAAATCTATATATGCTAAGGGTGATCCCACAATACTGGTTTACAATTTTTGGGCAAACTGGACACCAAACTAATTTTTTTTAATTAAATCTTCACTTTTAGGCACCTATAGCGGCCAAACTGTGAGGAATTTGAAGATGATGAAAACTAGTGATTCGTGACGTTTTGTCTATAGACTCTAAATACTTATTTTTTATTTTTTTGGGAATCAGATTGCACTTATTTTTCCATCTCCTTCGAAAACTAGTTTTAAAAAAAAATAGTATTTTTAAGGAGTGATGCTCATCGTATACAACATAACTTTTTTTGTATAAAGGATAAAATTATAATTTTTTCGAATTTATATTTGTAACTACGATATCTAACACTTTCATTTGGTTTTATAGTGTTTTATTGAATATTTTTTCCTCAATCAAGTTTCGAAGTCAAACCAATTACAATTCAGACATAGGTGGACTATATACAACATAACTTTTTCTGTATGTATCTAAATTCATTTTTTTTAATGGATCAAGGACATTAATACCCAGCCCGAACATATCTTTCAAAATTTTATTTTTATAATCTACTATTTTTCCACATGTGTAGAACAAAGAGCTTGATTTTTGGTGAAAAACCTATGTTTAATAAAACTAAAAAAACATATACCTAATAACACCAAAATATATTAAAATTATATTCATTGGATAGCTCGTTCTGAGGGCTACCATAATCATTTAAAATAAATTTAAAATTAATTAATTTCATTTCCCAAAAGGTAAATCAAAAGCGATCTTTTATCAACATTTTGATAGGTGTAAAGGGGACTCATTTATAGGTATGGTTTAAAACTAGCAAGGTTCTATCCAAGGGGGTTTGATCTAAGGTGGTTTGATCAAACCCTCTTAAATTGGAATCCTTAAAATGGAACTTTTTAAGCTTAATTCATTATATTTTCTAAAAATATGCGACTTCAGCAAAAATTAGTTCCTCTCAGAAATTGTGAAGAACATTTGATCATGGTGCATTTGAATGTGAAGAACATTTGATTTGTAGTTCTCCTTAAAACTCTCCTCCTAAGGAGACTAGATCATGGTGCAAGAGCATATGAACCTCGACATATATCCTTCAAACACTCAACCTTCCCTAGGAGAAGATAATCAAGTGACATTCAAATCCCCTTCCTTAATCGGTCATGACCATAAAGACAAGATTCTTGAGGTTATGACGACACAAGTGGGATCTACTTTAATTAATGAGCCTCCTAAGTCTCCTCCCACTAGTGAATCACATCAAAACTAAGATATATCTTGAAATCCATGATGCAATCTACTCATAACAATTTTTTGTAGCCACTACATTGTAACTTAGTGACTCAAACATCTAGGGGATCACACATCACTCCTACACCATTACCCTTTCCTCACAAAGTTCCTTGAGTTGAGGACCTTAAAAAGGCTCCTGCTGATACATATGTATGGGAACTTATTCAACTTTCACCTACAATCAGATTTCTATTTCATGAAATGACATAAATATAGATGGATGAGATCGAATCTTACATAAAATAGAACAATATTAAACCCTCCTCTTGTCCCATGCACATAACTTAATCTGACATCACATTCTCTAAACATGAATTACCCTCACTTAATATTCAACACAAGAATGATCCCTTGATGATAAAGGTGATCATTAATGAAACTGTAGTTAGGCACACTCTCATAGACAATGGAGTGGATATTAATCTTTGCAGCATGGACCTCCTAACCACACTTGGCATGGACAAAAATATCATTCAACCTAATGATGTTCATATTTGTGGATTCAAAAATGTTAATCGACAACCACTAGGGATGATCACATTACCTATTAATATCGGACTTGTAGTGTTGCATAATACTATCCATATCATGCAAGGACCCCTTCTATACAATCTTATCCTAGGGAGACCATGGATTCACACTATGAAAGGAGTCCCATCTACCCTTCACCGTACATCGAAATTTGAGAACAATAACAAGATATACACAATTGATGCAGATGCACAAAGCTATGAATCAACTAATCACAACATTCCCAACTCCCCTAATCCTTCCATTTCTAGATCCAAACCTATACAAGTTGATGCTACTCCTTCACCTACAAAAAAATATTTTGTGATCATTGGGGATCATTAGATTCTACACCTCCTTTCAATACAAATTCCAAAATTTCACCCTCTTGGTCCAAAGATTCATATACCAAAAATTCATATTCATATACAAGTTCTAACAGTGATTGGGGTCTTATGCCTCCCTTTATAGGAGAGTGTGAAACCTCACGACCTACACCAAAACCACCCTATGTCTTCAATGCTCAACTTGGTTCTACATCAACAACATTACCCCATGTCGGTGATGGGAGATATATAACTCCCATCCCTCATGAAGGAGCAACACATAACACTAAAAAGGATTTGTTTTCTATTATAGAAACCAATCCTTCTTTGACACACCCAACCCCTTCATCTAACTTAGAAGATTGTTGTGGTATTGGCCACCATCTCCTTCTTACACATGGATGCAATGAACACATGATGAAAATTGGCATACCATACTCTTTCAAGAAAGATTTAGGGTTACCTCCCTTCTCTTCATTTTCTTCAAACTTAAATCACCTCACGAACTTGGTGCTCTCCCTTTTGTGGGGGCACCTAATTCCTCTCCCTGATATGAGCCTTCCTCCTATTCGGCTCACCTTTTCCTTACACTAAGTGGGGGAAAAGGGTTAGGTAGCCTTGTCCTCGTATGCCAGTTGTCATTACAACTTTTGACTAGACGTTAACATCTCATGAACATACAAGAACAAGCTTGAGATGTGGACGACATGTCTTAGGTTCACTCGCATGTGACGCAATATGCTTTCCATGACACAACTATGCTTGGAAACATCTCACTTGACATAAGTATTTCCAAGTAGGCTCTCATGTCCTTTTTGCATTCTTTCCTTTCTCTACTTTAAAGCAATTGCTCACAAAAAGGTGTGAAGCAATTCCTTTAAAGTGGGGGAAAACACTAGCACTATCTCTTTTCACATTTTTCTTTTTTGTCCTTGGTTCCTAGTGCAGCCTTGTCACTTCACATGATGTGTTTTCTCACTTTGTGGATGGTATTTGGTGCAATGTCCTTCATAAGTGTGACTTATCTTAGAATATTACATTCCTCTTAGTGGCCTGATGTGACACACTACATCCCCTAAGTTGTGAATTTTCTATCCTTTGATTGGTCCTCTTTTGGAGACATTACACATAATGCTTCCTAAGTAAAAGACTTCACATGAATGAAACATGACTCCTTTGAACATCCCTTTTGCATTATACTTTTTTTCATTTTGCACCCTTTTGTATTTGTGCATACATGTTCGCCTTGCATAGCACAACTTGCATGACTATAGTGCCATCTTGCACTTGTTCATGAGTTATAAGAATCCAAGGCTTTGCTTGTCTCATGAACCGCACCCTTGTCTTTTGTGGTGCCTTATCAAAGTTATCAGCAAGTATAACTTTGGTATGGTTGAGTGGAAAGCCCAACTAGCAAGAAAAATTTCCCCATAGCCACCTTTTTGTGTGTGAGTGCATACCAACCGTATGTATGTATCTCACCATCTTTTGGCATTCTCACCTGGTGGACAACCGAAAGTCTCGTCAGCCTAGAGTGAGTACATCCTTTTCTTTCAGACACAACCTAGATCTGATTCACAACTAGTTGGACAAATGGTCGAAGCTTGATCCGACTTTCCTTCATCCTCTCACATCACTCCTTGTATGATCTTTTGTGCTTATGTTCATTTTTCCATGGGATCTTGATCTTGGGGGCTTGATCATCCCTCTTGATCATAGTCATCCCACCTTACCAACATGATTACATTAGATCCTGTTGGACACACATGATTCGACTACTTTATTGTGAGTTTGAAGTAAGTTCATACTCTCACTAAGTGGGGGTTAAATGTGTCACCAAAAAGTGTAGTCTTTGACACTTTTTCATGTATTTTGGCCTTTTCCATTGGATTTTGGTCTTGTTTTCCCTTGATCCAGTCTTGAAAGCTTGCAATTCAAAAATAATCTAACAATTTTTTACTAAGGTGTTGTGAAGAGTTGTAACCAATTTCCTCAATTTTCTAAGATCCTTTCAACACAATTCACCTAAATAACACCCTTTTACCCCTTCCCAAGCCTTGTGTCAAGGTGTTGTAAGGCATTTTCACATCTTCCTAGGCCTGTCATCCACTAATTAACCATTTTCTCATGTTAATTTGTCCCCTTAATGTACCTTTAGTCCTGACTTAAGTGTGTTTCAGGAGGCAAACCTGATAAACTTCATTAAACATCATTTTATTCCCGACCACCACTTGAAATCGCCCAAGTGGACTAGGTCGCCACCTTGGGCGACCTAGTCCTTTTTGGCTTAAATTTCAAAATTTAAACATAAATCTTGTGGGAAATTGCCTCCAAAACCCTAAGGTTAGCCTATCATGTGTCATTTTAAGGAAAATTAGGGTTTAGCATGTATAAGTAAGGGTTTTCATCCTCATTTTGACCCCTAACAACACCATTTTTCACCTTCACTCAATATTTACAAGCACTCTTGCACTCAAGATTCCCAAGCAAGCAATCAATCACACAACATCTCAAGCAACCTCCATTAGAGATAGTTCATGAATGTTACAAACATCTTCAACAAAGGATTTGGTTAGTTTTTACATTGTTTTATCATTCAATCATCCATCCCTTTCATATTATTTCATTTGGATTTGACTATCATCAAAGGGGTTTGACTAAGGCAAACCCCTAATCTCTAACCCTAACCCTTTCCTTCTCTTTGCAAGTGTGTTTTATGGGTTTTTGTATGCAGGTTTGTCAAAAAGAAAGATGCTAAGAAGGTGTTGTCAACCCATCAAAATCATTCAAGTCAACAAAGCCCTAGTTGAAGCTTGGAGACCCCTTCCAACCCATCTTTTGCAAAATCTGAACCAAACACTTGCCAAGACCTGAAGTGCAGACTGACAACTCCAATCTCTATTCTTAGATTCTCAAAAACCCAGAAGAGGACTAGGTCGCCCATAATGGTGACCTAGTCCCTCTAAGCTTGTTTTTTTGGGATTTTCACATTTTTGGGTACCCATAAATGACAGAAACCCACTTTGGCAAATTTTCTCGATAGAAGGACTAGGTCTCCTAGCTTAGCGTAAATTTCCTTTTTCACATCTTAGGCTGATTCTAGAACCTTCTGGGGCTCCTCATCTGCAGCTCTTCATTCCCAGGTGTGCAAGTCCTGAAATTTCCATTTACTTTTTGTATTGCATACATTTAGGTCATTTTAGAATAGTTGGCATTAGTTTACATTTACTTTATTTGCATTTCATACATTAGATTACAATAATTTCATTTTCAATTTTCAGCCACACTATACACACACAACACAAAACCCTATTCAACCCCCATATATCTTTGAATGAAATAACCAAAAGCATATCACCAAAGTGGAAAGAGAGCCATTTCTCAACCAAGTGCTCCTAGGTGGAAAACCCTAGGGGCCTAGTAAAGGGAATCTTCTTTCCCTTGTTTACATATGTTTTTGGTGGTTTACTTTGAAGCTCCATTTTTGTGTGACATCAATCATTGCCATTGTCTCCAAACAAACATGACAAGCCATGCATGCATCATTGTAGTATGTGTTTGTTGATGTGGATGTGGGTGAGATTGGAATGCATTCCTAGTGTTTTTGGTTTACTTTTAAAGAAAGGAATTCCCTACTAGATAGGCGGAGTGGCAATTTTAATAAAAGGTGGCAAATTTTTTGGACACTAATATCATGGTCCACAAGGTTGTCAACAAGAATTTTTCTAAAATATATTGGTGCTATCATTTCAGGATCAAAGCTGGTCAAAATACGAGAAGGAATTGCATGATATGTTTGGGATTTGGTTTTTGCTTTTGTTGCATATTTTTCTATATATTTGAGCACTACATATATTGAGAGAACGGGTTGAAAATCTACATTTGCTTGCCAAATAGAGAGGATAATGGGGTTGTGAAGATTCAAACGGTCATCATTGCGAGTAGGGGTGTCTTGGATGGGCCAAGGGGCTTTGTAGTGGCATTCAAGGGTGGCTCCTTTTTTTGCAAGCATGTGTTCAAGGTACAATGTGTATGGCATTGAACATAGTTGAGTAGTTCATTGTAGTCATGTAAAGGGTTGGACAACATAATCACTTGTGTCCATTAAGCAGGGGTTGTCAAAGGTAGACTGTGGAACCTTTTAATTTGAGATTGGATGGGGGCACGAGTTCCATGCAGATACATATTTGTAAATGAATTTGATTGAATTTGTTCTAATGCAAGATTATTCCATTGTAGTTTAGCAATATAGGGTGCTTCTTTGAGCCAAAGGAAGCCATGGACATGCACACAACCTTGGTGTTGCCGTTCATACCTAGAGAGTAGAGATCTTAGTAAGTAGTTGGTGTACGGAAATGATTTAAAAAAAATGATGTACAATATGTTTACCTATACCAGTAGTCATTTGTGTAGAGAATATTTTCCAAAACCTCTTCATGAAAAGTAGTAAATCTGTGATGCATGTAAAGTGCAGAGACGTGTGTGTTTTGCGCTATATTTTGGATCCTCCACCAAGAAGTACTCGTAGGATTTTTTGGTGTGGTATACGACATGAAATTGTGTATTTTTTGCCATTTAGCATCTACTACACTCAGGTAAGGAATAGATTTGGGCAACCAATCTGAATAACCATGTTAGAAATCTCCCCCCTACACTGAGTCCAAAATGGGCATTTGCCACATATAATTGAGCCAAACCACATAACCTAGTCTAGAAGCTTGTCATTAGGAAGGTCCTTTAATCTTTTGCGCATGTCAAGTATTATTGTTGGTAGGTTACATTCCAAGTAGTTTTGAACAAAAACAAAAGTCATGGCTTGGATTCGATTGCATAAGAATATTAAGTAGGAAGTATCTAAACTACGGGTGTTGGTTGAACCTATTATCATGGTATCTTAGAAGATGGAGAGCATATTCACGTAGCTTGACCTCTTTCATATTTTGTTGGTTGAATGCAGTTGTGCACTTCAGAAACAATGTGGGGAATGCCATAAAAAAAAATCCTTCAATGTTTTACTCATTGATGGGTGTCAAAGAAACTGGTGGCCAATCAATAGTTGGAGTCAGGCGTCCTTCCCCTAACTGCAACAAAGATAGCAATTCTTTCACTTTTGTATAGGCAAGGGGCAGGCTTGCCACAAACAATTTTGTTGCTTGTACATTCTCTTGCACTGTTCTTCATTTGTATTATTTGTTTCCATGAAACATACATCTAAGGGATCTGAATTTGAGGTTGTTTCATATAGAAGGTCAGAGATGTCATTGGAGGCAACAAATAAGCATAATAGAGAAGCCTCATCTAATTGTACATCTTTATAGTAAGGCTCATTATAGATCTTATATTGTATAGATCTTAAATTTTAAAGCTTCATGAACACGTGATCTACAAACGTAGAAGCTATACTATTTGGAATGAATCATTTTTTTGTTAACTATGAGTATATCTAGGTCATGTATATGTCATGGTAAATAAGTTGCAATTATAGTAATATCTAGAGTAAAACAAATAGTGTGGCCACTTTATTTTAACTGGCCCCCTCTTGCATAAGCAACTTCGAGGACATGGTTGAATATTGCTATAAGCATCTCCTCAATTTGAGTGAGGTGTTGGGAATATGTGGGCTGCTCACCAGGGTCCATGTTGTTCCACATTGAGAAGTGATTGCCATTTTTTTTCTTTTGAAATGCACCTTGAACAAGCAATTCTACCATTGAATTGCCTAGTTTTTATTCTTGGGTATTTGTTCCATGCATAGTTGGCATGTTGAAATGTTTGATAGGCTATCCAACTTTGAATATAAGGAATTCTTAGTGGTTTAATAGTTTGTAGGAAATAGTGGAGGATGTTGGGTTTGGGAGGGGGATTTGTGTTGTAATATAGATTGAATATGAGTTGCATGTGATTGTAATGGAGAGCGGTTATTGGGACAAGAGGGTGTAGACACGGAAGCTCCTGCATGGAGGTTGTGATGATTTTATCATCTCCATTTATTAATAGAATCTTTATTTGCGTGGTACCTTAATCGTTGCAGTTGGTTATGACAAGAACACTTTGCTTGCAAAATTTCTGATTGGTTTTCCATGATAGGGGTTGTTGGAGATCAAAGCAATACAATATTAATTTGCAGCAATGCAAGCCAAGTAGAAATAACATGTACAAGTATGTAGAGGAATTCACAAGAGATAACTTTGGTGTGTGACATTAACTTCTCACATAAAATAAAAAAAACTTTTAAAAAAACTATGTGAGTGAGGATGGTTGTGTTTAAACTTTGTGTTATTGTGCGTAGAATTTTTTGTACATAATATAGATAGTGACTTGTATATAATATGACCAACCATAACTCTTTAAATTACAATAATTTGTATTGACACAACCTTAATTAAAATGTATATAGATTGAAAATAAGAAGAAAGAATAATATAAGACAAGTGCAAAAGATAACATTGTGGGATCAAAAAGGCTTTGTATTGCATTTTATTTAAAATTGTAGGAAACCATATTTAAAGATGATGGTATTGATCATAATTTTTTTTTGTATTATATACTAAAAACAGATATAGCATTGTGGATAGTAAGAGGTATGTAATAGAAAGATAAAATGTACCAAATTATAGTAATATCAAAGTGTCAGTAGTGAATTACTCTTATAGCTCAGGGCTAGGTGTTTCTGAGGTTTATGTATTTGTTTCAATAACATATTTTGTGGAGTTATAAATTTTTTAGGCCCTCCTAAACTTTCTGAGATATGGATTACATAAAAAAAAATGCCAACTATTTATTCATATCAACTATTCAAAGAGTTCTAGAATAGGATGTCAGAATGGTTTTGTAATAAAAAGGTTTAATAAATTATGTCTCAATCACAAGTGAATGTCTTGAAAATAGTTTTATATCATGCATTCTAGGTTATAGAAAGATTCATTACAAATCATTTAAGCAAAATATCTACTTCATCATAGAAAGGTTGCATTTGAACATGTTTTTTAGCAGTATTTAATGTTTGGTATCAAACATATAATCCCTAGTTGAGTTGCTACAATCTGTATTGATGTTAGTATTAGTTGTTTATACCACACATATAACAATTTTAATGAATTGTAATTTGTCAGATTTTTTATTTTGAAATCTTTTGCTCTAAAATAAATGTCGAATGGGGTTGTTGGTAAGATATTACATTGTAATAAATCTGAAAATATTTCATATTGTTATTAAATTGACTACATTTATTTCATGAATAAACAATTTTTATATACAAAAGAAATATTGCTATAGTGAGTGGGCAGATAGAGCTAGTTCAGATACAGTCAGTAGTTCCATGGGAAGAGATAGAAGTAAGAAAATATTTAAAATCTAGAGAAACCTTATTCAAAGTAAATATTAAAGGTTTTGTGTATTGAATAATAATTGAAGATGATAGAAGTTGAAAATTGCGAAGACTAGAAATAGAAAATGGGTGGACAGACAGGCAATTAGATGTAACAAGTGGAAAAGGTAAATCTAAAAAAATATGAAGATATATTGTCTTATTGAATGCAACAAATAAATATTTAAGAGTATGTTTATTAAAAAATAATTGAATAGAATACAAATAAAAATTTCAAAGACTACAAACACCAAATATTGGAAGTACTGGAAAGTACAAAGATTGGATGAAGTGTACAATATTCATTTATTTTTTACTATTGTAACTACAAGTTCATTTTGTCTTCTGGTTCTAATTTTTAGAATGTTTTTTTTTGTTGTTGGGCCTGCAACTTTTTTTTCTTTTGTCTAATTTCTTTCTATTGTGCTTCTTTGGTTTAATTTCCTATTTTGACCCAAATGACATGTAACATATTAATACAAGAAAATGAAAACGTAGGAAAAATTGTGTACTTTTTGATTTATTTGTAGACACTGAAAATGAATATAACAGATGTGACACTACCTTGCATAGTATGAATTATCTTCAAATTTATTGAACAAATACCTATATTTGCAATTTGTGCACTCTCTACTTCCAGGTAGCTTTAAAAGCCCTTCCACTATCTAAAACCTGATGATAAAAGTGTATGTAAACTCTTCATAGATGCTCACTCAAACAAAATAATTTTCCATTGTCTCTACAACAAGTTAACAAGACTGATCAAAGTTTAGACTAAAAGCAATCTCATGTTTTTTCATTCACTCAAAAGAAATGTTTATGAATTTACCATTTGCCATCAAAATATCTAAAGAAGCATCAAATCAAATATTTAGTTAGGGGTTATGATGATTGATTCTTTCACAAAAGTTAGCTACTCAAGTGAATTAAAAAATGATCAGAAAATCTAAAGAAGCGTCAAATTTTCAGTTAAGAATTATGATGAATGATTCTTCCACAAGAGTTGGCTACTCAACTTGATGCAAAGCTGGGCAATTAGATCTTCTATAGTCTGCTCACATGTAGAGATAAGAGCTCTGGATCTCTACCTTCCAACAATGCTTTTGGGCAAAGATTATGAGGTGGAAAATAAGCTATAAACTATCAATTTTTGTGTGCTTTGATTTATCCTATTCCAACTTGCTGACACTCTTTCATGCTAAATCATTTTAATGATTTTTTTAGACTCCATGTTTATATTCATAGTTATTTTTTGGACAATTATCACAACTTTTATCATGAAAATAGAGTAAGCATGTACCATATAGACATCACCTTAGCTTGGGAAACTCTTGCTTGTTAAGTTGTTAAAACATTTGGTTTTTGCATCTATTTGGAATACTAGTAGAATAAGAGATATTATGTTTTTTTTGAAAATTTACAGATTTTTGAAAAAAAAAAGAATCCACTGAATTTTTTAAAATTAAAAATTTGTCTACTGTGAAACATTTGTTTGTGAAGAAACTAGCAATCACAGAGATATAAATCAAGCACAATGAACACACCAAATTGTATACAATCAACCTATTAAATTAGATAATAAGGGGTCTCCATATAAAGGAGAAATATCTAACCATGAGGTGTTGAGGTGTTTCAACACCTCTCCAGTCTATTAACTAGCTAGGATAAATATCAGGAAAATATCAACCTGCACAATAAATGCCTAAGTAGGCTTAGGTCAACATATGAGTATGCAAGCCATTAATGAATACACTAACACCCCCCCTTAAGCATAACTTAGGTAGACATGGATAAAATGGGTCTCAGCTAGTAGCCTGGTGAGGTACCCATGTACAATGCAATCTCTCTAAAAATAGAGTAAGATAGAAAACCCAGTGGGAAAAAACTATCCTCCAAAATGAGAGAAGAAGAGGAGAAAACTAGAAAGCCCCCCCCAAGGATGATGATGATGCTGATATAGACCACATGCCAAGAAGAGCTTGTAGATGAATGAACTTGCTCTCAGTGAAGGGTTTGGTGAAGATGTCAGCAACCTGCTCTGAAGACTGGCAAAAGACTAAGTCGATGATTTGACCATGAATCAACTCTCAAATATAATGCATATGAATCTCTATGTGTTTCGTTTGTTGATGCTAAACCAGATTCTTGCATATCTGAATAGTACTTTGGTTGTCACAATAGAGGACTATAGGCTGCTTGAAAGGAGTACCAAACTCAGAAAGTATGCCTTGAAGCCATATAGCCTCAGTAGCTACATTAACAACCCCCCTAAATTCTGCCTCTATGGATGATATAGCAATTGCATTCTGCTTCTTGCTAGACCAACTGATAGGACCAGAACCAAGTAAAAAACTGTAACTGGAAGTGGACTTATGATGCTCAGTGTCACCGGCCCAATCTGAATCTGTATAACCAACCAAGTCAAGTGATGAACCAACTATGTAGTGAATCCCAAACCCAAGAGTACCATGAAGATAGTGAAGAATCCTCTTAGCTGCTTTCCAATGTAGCTCATGAGGTTTATGCATGAATCTCGAAACCATGCCTACGACATAGGCAATGTCTAGCCTGGTATGAGTCAAGTATATAAGACTACCAACAAGTTGTCGATACAAGGTAACATCAACCAATGGTGTAGTACATGAAGTCTCAAGATTGACTCCAGAAAGAAAGGGAGTCAAAGATGGTTTACAAGTAGTCATATGAAATCGTGCAAGTAAATCAAGAGTATACTTGGGTTGTGCAAGAGTAATCCCTGAAGCTGATTGTGAAATCTCAATTCCAAGGAAGTAGTGCAATAAACCCAAGTCTGTCATGTCAAATCTATCCTGAAGTGATGTCTTCACTGTTGTAATGGCAGATTGAGAACACCCAGTAATCAAAAGATCATCAACATATAGAACCAGTATCAAAAGTGAATCATCATGTCACAGTAGATACACATTAGGATTAGAATGACATCTAGTAAAACTTGAAGATAGGAGGTAGGAGTCCATCTTGGCATACCAAGCTCTAGGAGCTTGTTTAAGGGCATAGAGAGATTTCTTAAGTCTACAAACTAAGGATGAATCCTGAACAAAACCTGGTGGTTGTTCCATGTAGATTTCCTCCTTGAGGTCTCCGTGAAGAAAGGAACTCTTTACATCCATGTGATGTAGCTATAGCAAGTGTGAGTCTAATAGAAGTTATCTTAGCAACTGGTGCAAATTTTTCTGTATAGTCAATGCCTGCAACTTGTGAAAAACCTTTAGCTACCAATCGTGCTTTGTACTTATCAACTAACCCATCTGTTGCAAATTTAGTTCGATATATCCACCTACATCGAACTATCTTCCTTCCCTTAGGAAGTGAAGTCAAATCCCAAGTGTGATTTCTAATCAAGGAATCATATTCCTCATCCATAGCAATATCCCATTCTGGTATGCCTGATGCCTCTCTGAATGTATGTGGATCGAAAACTGAAGCAAAGAAGGCATGTGGCCCCCCCTGAAAATTGACTTGAATCAGTCTATCATCTGCTGAATTCTGTACCCCTGTATCTGTTCTATGTATAGTGTAAGATGTGGGCGAGTCTGGTGTAGATATATCAACTTCTAATGCAATCCCTAAACTAGATGAAGATGAATCCTCATCACTGTGAGAACTGGAAGAAGAAGAGACTACACTAGGAATCTGCTGAGAATGATCTAAATCATCAGTACTGTAATCAGGATCTGAAGAGTCCACAATATGTTGAGAAGCGTCAAGTATAGTTTCAAGAGATGTTTCTTGAAACTCAACACTTCTCTCAATAAATAACTCATGTGTGGTAGGGTGGAGTAGGCGATAGCCTTTTACACCATCTGGATATCCCACAAAGATACAAGGTTTGGATTGAGGATCCATAGTCTTGCGTTGCTCTTTTGGAATGCGTGCCATGGCATGCGAGCCAAAAACTCTAAAATGATCAACTGCTGGTTTCCATCCTTTCCAAGCTTCAAAGGGAGTCATCCCCTTTAAGGCTTTATGTGGAACTGTATTTTGTATGTAACATGCACAATTGATTGCTTCTGCCCAATATGATGGTGTGAGACCCTTAGAGTGAATCATACAATTAGCCATCTCTTTTAAAGATCTATTTTTTTGTTCCATAACACCATTTTGTTGAGGGGTATAAGGAACTGTTCGCTATAGATCTATCCCCTCGGATAGACAAAACTGCTCAAAACTTTTGTTAACATATTCTCGCCCATTATCTGTTTGAAGAACCTTGATGACTTTCCCTTATTGTTTTTCGACAAGAGCTTTGAAATATTGAAAAGACTCAAACACTTCGGGTTTTTGTCTAAGAAAATAGACACATGTAAAACGTAAGAAATCATCAATGAAAGTGAGAACATATCTAGCCTTTATAAAAGATGGATGGGGAAAAGCCCCTGAAACATCACTATGAACAAGTTCTAAAACTTGTGTTGCCCTCCTTGATTTACCTTTGTCAAATTTTTCTTCTAGATGCTTGCCAAGTACACAACCTTCACAAAGACCTTTAGAAAATTTAACCTTAGGTAATCCCTTAACCATATTCTGTTGACATAGTTGTTCAAGATAGCGGTAGTTAAGATGGCCAAACCGTTCATTCCATAGTTTGCTAACTTCATCTGAATGAGTTAGTAGTGCTTTTGGAGAAATATCTGTGGAAAAATTGGAGAAGGCATATAATCTAGATTGGTGATTTGCCTCGCCTATTGCTACCAAACTGTTGCTTTGTAATTCTCTTATCTCAATTGAATGTGGAGAGAATTGTACTCTCATGCCCTTCCCTAAATGAGTTATTTGATACACTGAAAGGAGATTAGTTGAGAGTGAAGGTACACTTAGAACATTGGAAAATGTTCCTCCTTCAACTTCAACAGACCCTCTCCCTTTTACCAATGTTGGAGTATCATCACCTAAGGTGATTGTGGACATACTTGATGGTTCTAAGGATGAAAATACAACCTGTGAAGAACCCATATGGTGTGTAGCACCAGAGTCTAGAATCCATGATGGAGATAAAGATGCTTTAGCAACTAAGGCTTTGCCCTTTGATTTCTCTTTGTCCTTAGTATTATCTTGATTTGATGAAGATGCCTTGATAGAATCAGGTAGCCCTATATTATTCTTTTTGAGAATTTGTTGTAGAACTTCAATCTTTTTCTTCATGCAATGTTGTTCATCATGTCCAAGATTTTTACAAAAGGTGCATGCAACTCTCTTTTTACCTTGAGGGTCCTTTTTGGAGTTGTCAATTTTGCTTTCTTTCTTAACTTCCTTGTCCTTTTTAGTGTTCTTCTTCTCCCCTTTTGAAGTTTGATGTGTCATTCCTTGCAAGTAGGGCTTGAGGTTTAGTAGACTTCAAAGTACCCATTTGAATCCGCTTTTCTTGCTCCCTTGTGAGGTCAACAATAAAGTTATCAAGTGTGGGCATTGACCATGAGGCTCCAAGAGCCCTTTTAGTAGAGTAGAAAGTTGATACAAACACATAAAATTCTGGACCTAACTTGGAAAGTATAGAAAAGATTAATTGATCCTCTTTCTTGTCAATTCCACAATCTTTTAAATGCAAGTTCAATGATTTAAACTTAGTAAAAAAGTCTTGTAAAGTTGAAAAATTCCTAGGACTAAGACCTAAGAGTTGATTTTCCAACTCATGGCTTCTAAGTTCATCTATTTTCCCAAATAGTTTGTCAAGACCTTCCCAAACTTGGTTGGGTGTTTTCAAGTTCTCAACATGGAACAACAAATCAGGAGATAAATTTAGGCATAGAAAGCCAAATGCTTGATCACACTTATTAAAAAACTTTTCTTTGTCTTTAGCTGCATTAGGTTCTTTCTCTGTTCCCATAGTAACCCTATATGAACCTTTGTTCTTAAGCACAAGAATTACTTTCACCTTCCAATCATGATAATTGAAGGGTGTTAAGGGCACTATAACAACATTAGATTCCATACTGCTTGACTAAGATAGTTACTCGTAAAAATGCGGAAATGAAGAAAGTAGAAATGCGTTTAGAAGTGAAAAAACACAACAAAACAAGCACTTCTCAAAGAAGTGTGAAAATGAACCACACGAAACACCCCCCTTGATTATTTGTTTCCCTCCCCAATTTGGCACTTTATAGAAGAGTGCTTGTAACTAACCCAAAAAGACACAAACGGGCACTTTATAAGATGAGTGCGTTGTTGTGCTTCATGAATTCGTGACGATAAATTAGGCACTTTTGCAAAAATCGACACTCAAATTCAAGCTACCGAACAAAAGTTATTGCAAAATGAAATTTTCACCATTTACAAGATATTTGACCCTTCGTTAAAAAACAATTTTCAGATTTTAAAAAAATTGCAGTGCATCAAAAAGTCATAATGAGGGAAAAAAAAGAGAAAAAAAAAGAAGCCTTAGGTTAGCAAATCATGTCAGCATCTCCAGGTCTTTGCTCTGATTCCTCCAGATTTGTTGGTGTCAAACTGGTGCCCTCCCCTGTAGCCCAGAGCTTGGTAACACCAAAATTGGAGGGACAAAGGAAAATTTAGAAGAAATGGTGCGCAGAAGGGAGGAGGAGCTGCAGGCGTTGGCTTTTGTGGCCTCTCACGCATAGATACTATTTTTCTATGCAAGCCGAGAAAAGCTAGAGCAAGCACATGAAGGGCTTGGACTTTGGTGGAGTATTCTCTCCCTTCGTGGTAAAAAACATGCCTTATGTTCTGAATGTAACGCCAGGTTCAGGTCATGAACAATCTGAATAACTCCAACAGCGGGAGCCCCAGCCGCAACAATAAGGACTACGTGAATGAGCAAGGCCTTAAGGCCTTCCAGTGAACCGTGGGTGAGCACTTGGGCGCCCTTGCGAAGGACTCTGTAGACGTTGAACAGAATGCAACGCCTAGTCAATAGGCTTGGAGGTCAAGGCGTGATAGTTGAACAGGGGTCTAAAGTCGACCTGGTTGGAATGGCTCCCACGCAATCTCTGCCATCAATTAGCTTCTTCAACAAAATTAACGCCTCCCTCCTTAGCTTCGCCTCTCCTATCAGAAATGGCGGTTGGAACAGGGTTGTCAAAGAAGAAATCGCACCCACAAGCAACGAACAAAGGTTGATCGGTCAAACCGGCCAAACAAAGCCAGAGCAAATAAAACAAGCCAAACCGCTGCCACCAATCAGTGATTCATAACCTGCAAATTAATAAATCACACAGGGAGGAATAGATCGATTAAATACAAACAATTTACTTCACCTTCATGACCTGAAAATATCCTGAATAGCTCTGATATCATGAAGAAACCAGCAATCACAGAGATATAAATCAAGCATAATGAACACACCAAATTGTATACAATCAACCTGTTAAATTAGATAATAAGGGGTCTCTTTATAAAGAAGAAATATCTAACCACGAGGTGTTGAGGTGTTTCAACACCTTTTTAGTCTATTAACTAGTTAGGATAAATATCAGGAAAATATCAACCTCCATAATAAATGTCTAAGTAGGCTTAGGCCAACATATGAGTATGCAAGCCATTAATGAATACACTAACAGTTTGTCTATCGATGTGAAATTATTTATCATAGATAACCGTCTCTCAAATTGTAATGTGTATCAAAATCTCTTATTAGACACAATGACCTACACCAAACTTAGTTTTGTGCATAAATGAAAATTCCTATCAATGATTGAACTTGATTCGAAATGGTAAATGAAGTCAAGAATTTTTATTTATTTTTGGGTAACTTTTTAGTATGTTAGTAAATAGAGATGGAGAGAGATGGAGAGAGGGAGAGATAGAGATATATGGGAAGATAAAGGGAGATATCCTTCTATCATAAGCTATACAAAATGGAAGCTATGTAGCAACACATGGACAGTTATCAAAGCAATAAAGGATGATGAATTGTGTTCGAAGTTGTAGATGCAAAGGGGGTTGAGCTTAAGAGAAGACATGCTAATTGTTTGACCGAATGCCTTAAAAGAAATTTGGTCTTCTGAAGTTCGTTGTAAGCATTCCTCTTGCCCACACCAATATAGGAGCTATATAAATAGGGATTGATATTTATACGAAATACTAGATCTTACAGATGGTGTTTCAAGTTGAATGTGAATTGCAACCGCTACCTGCAGACCCTCCCTAGCATGGATTTTGTGAGTAGACACACATGAGTAGGGGCAAGGGCAAGCAAGGGTAGAGGCATGTCAAGGGCCACCACACTTTCTAAAGGATATGCCAATAGAGAGGGGGTTGCAAAGTGTGTGATGAGGAATACAAAACAACCAGACAATTTTTTATACAAATTGAAAGGAGGCAAGCGACTTACTGCAATATTCTGCAGGAGCAATATTATGAAGGCCAAACCGATGGACTCCAACCTACGTAGAGATAATAGAAGAATTATTTTAGAGGAAAAATAAGCTGAAGAAAAATTGACTCGGCCATGTAGAGGCTGAGAAATGATGACAAATGAAACTAGGGGAAATTACTTACCTAAAGATTCTTGTGAAATGCTATTTTTCTATCAACTATTGCAAGGGAGGAAAATGAGCAAAGCTTGTATTGCGAATCAAATATTTTGTAAACTAACTCACATCGACAGTAAATACGTCGACAAGGATGTTTTTTAACTCCCATTGACAGTAAATGATGCGACGAACTAACTACCAGAGTAAATGCATCGACAAGAGTACAAAAAGCAACGAACGAGCAAGATCTATCCAATGGCCTTGCATCCTTTCTCTTGTGATTGTAATTGTCGATAGAGAAAATGGATTCGAAAAACTTCATTGAGGGAATGCCCTCAACGTAATTATGTTATATAATATATTATATATAAAAAAATATATTATTTATTATATTTATATTTATATTACATGTTATATTATACAATACATTATTATTTCCATTTAAATTATTTAAATAATATACATTAATAATTTCATCCATATTTAAAGAGATTATTGATTCAAAGTTCTTAGTCATTTTGAAAAGGATAAGATATTTATGTAGTGTGAAGAAGTGTCTTAACAAAATCTTGTGTATAAAAGTATGATGAGCATCACACTGCATGATGAGATGAAGTCCACATCCCAATACAAACATCTAAACCATACACCCTAAGCTTTACCAATTTTCCACAATGGAAGGCATTTGAACGATTGTTGTACACTGTGCAAACCTCATTTAATCCCATTCACCTTATAATAATAGGACATCAATTTCAATACTTCTAATCCACATTATTTTTGACCCTCATTTTACATTGATGTTTTTCCGCTCACGGGCTCACATGCATTTGCCACTTACTTCACTTAGACACAAAAACGAGAAAAAAGAAGAAGTGAAAATTGAAGGTTGTGATGCATAACATCGTCTTGTACACCTCTGCAGAACTCTACACCATTGATTCCTCAGTCAAATCACTTTCTCTCATAAAGAACACCTTGACGTAATTACAAGACTAAAACTTATAATCACAAATACTATATCAAAAATTCCATCCCACTCGCCTCCCAACTAGTGGTCCCCCTCCCCTATTAAGTCCTCTCCAATTTAATAAAATCAATTTTAAAATCATTATCTCTAAACACCTTTTAAAAGAGCATCTATAATTACATCTATAGAACTCTACATCATTGATCCCTCAAGTCATACCACATTCTCTCATAAAAAAGACGTACAAGACTAAAACTTAATCACAAATACTATATGAAAGATTTAACCCACCCACCTCTCACTAGTAGTCCTCTCCCCTTTGCTAAAATCGATTTTTTCGCCACCTTATTCCTATTTTTATGTCCGAAAAAAACGGCCACGTTTAAAAATAGCACTTATAGTTGTACTCGATTTGTCAAGTCATGCAAGCCAATTCTCAACGCGGAGCAACTCAATCAAATTTCAATAGCGCGTAGTGTAGGATTGTTGACAAATTTCCATAGGCCATCTTTCGTTTTGTGCACTTAAGTCTTCTACTATATTCTAGTACGAAAGAGAAAGGAAACCAGGCGCGACAAGTTCGAAAGGTCGGTAAGGCATTTTCTGGGTCATCAGGAACGTCTTTTTGTCCTGATTTTACACTGGGCTAACCTGAATTTGTTGCATAAAATCCCATGAAAGTCTATTTAGAAGGTCATCCCCAGTGTTCAGCAATGCCACCCAGAAATTTTTGGTGACAAAAACACACAAACCATGGCATCGTTGTTTTGTGGTATTGAAATTCGCAAAATAATGTGTTTGATGTGTTTGTTGTTCTTCTTGTTATTGCAGAGCTCTATCAGTGTCGAAATTAAATGCCCACCACATGAAAGGAATTATCTGTTGCATTTCAAGGCTGCTCTTGTAGATAACTCCAGCAATTTACAATCTTGGCAAGGCTTCAATTGCTGCAAGTGGAAAGGTGTTGGTTGCAGCAACCAATCAGGTGGCCATGTTACTCTACTTAATCTCACAGATCAGGAATTGGGAGGCGAGATCCACTCATCGTTGTTTAGGCTTGAATATCTACAACATTTAGATCTCAGCTACAATTTGTTTCGAGGAATTCCCATCCCTTCTGACCTTGGAAAACTTAAGAGACTCACTTCTCTTAACTTGTTTTCCAGTGGTTTTCAAGGCGAAATTCCTGCGACTCTGGCAAACTTGTGGAATCTGCGCTACTTGAAGCTGAGCTCAACGGACAACGTAGCAAAATTGCAAAGTCCGAGGCTGCCAACTTGGCTGAAAAATATGAAAAGATTGGAACACCTCACTCTGCATAGAGTGGAAATTTCAAGGGCAAAGGAGTGGGAAAAAGTTGTTACCAATCTATTCTATCTGAAGTATCTGCGCTTGTCTGATTGTGGGCTAAAAGGGGCACTTCCTTCCTCTTTACAAATCTCTCCAGTCTTGTACATCTGGATCTATCTTCCAAAAGCTTCACAGGGGTAATAGCCCCTTTTTTAATGGATCACCTTCCAGCCCTTGCTTATCTTGATCTCAGCTCCAACCAATTCAATGGTACAATTCCATACACAATTTCAAGGCTTGTTACATTAAAATCTCTTTTGCTGTCGTCCAACAGTTTGACAGGTTCCATTTCGCTTTCCTTCTTTGAGAATATGACTTCCCTTGAACAGCTGGTGCTTTCTCATAATCACTTAACTGTGAGCGTCGCTTCCAGTTGGACTCCCAAGTTTAAGAAGTTGTCTGGACTTGGACTGGCTTCTTGTAGGTTGGCTAAATTTCCTGAATTTCTTGTGAAACAATATCATATGTTTGAGCTGGATTTATCTGGCAACAGTCTGGTAGGGAATATTCCGACATGGATATGGGAATTTCCCGAGCTTTTTCGTCTCAACCTTTCATCTAGCGAGTTAACTGGAAGATTGCCATTGAAGCTTGCAGCCAAGAATCTTGGGTTCTTTGATTTGAACAACAACAGTTTGGAGGGTGCACTTCCTCTGCCACCTGCTGGTATTTTATATCTAGACGTGTCAGATAATAATTTTACAGGTTCAATTCCTGGTGATATTGGAGCATATTTTCAATCGGCGGAGGTTTTCTCTATCTTGAGGAATAAGATCAGCGGAAGAATCCCAGAGTCTATCTGCACCTCAAATATGCATGTTCTCGACTTGTCAGGTAACATGCTCAGCGGTACCATTCCTCTTAATTTTACAGCAAACTGTTCGGATTTAAGAGTTTTGAATTTGGGTGTAAACAATCTGGTAGGTGATATGCCGGAACTGGGAAATCTTACAAAACTTCAGACGTTAAGTCTGAATGTTAGTCATCTAAAAGGGCCTATTGAACCGTCCGTAGCAAATTGCATTTCTCTCCAAGTTCTGAATTTAGGAAATAATGATTTTGATGGTAGCATTCCCCAGTGGATTGGAGATCTATCAAAACTACAGCTTTTGATGTTGAACTCCAATAAATTTCAAGGCACTATTCCTCCCAATATTTTTGCCCTCAAGCAACTCCATATCTTAGACCTTTCTCACAACAATCTTTCAGGTTCTATACCAGAAAGCATTGCGAGTTTACAGGCAATGGTGAATGCATCACAGTTTAGTCCAGTGCAGCTCGGGTACCAAATTTCAAAAGATATTTTTTGTAAGAATGAGGTAACCCTTTCCACAAAAGACATGTTTCTTAAATATGAGATCATTCTGACAATTTTTAAGTTTATGGATCTGTCAAGCAACAATTTATCGGGAAAGATTCCTCCAGAAATTGGATCCCTTCGTGGTTTGAAAGGTCTCAATCTTTCTAGAAATCATCTGATCGGTAAGATTCCAAGCACAGCTGGAGGCATGGATCAATTGAAGTCTCTCGATCTTTCACTAAACAACTTGAGTGGAAAAAGTCCTTTGGAACTTCAATCTCTCAGTTACTTGCAAGTCTTTAATGTCTCTTTCAACAGGCTTGAGGGAAAAGTACCTCATGGAGGGCAGTTTTTGACCTTTGACGAGACATCTTTTGTGGGCAATGCTCATCTATGTGACATTCCATTCACCAACAGCACTTGCGACTTTTCTATTTCAGAGGGTGGTGGGGAAGAGTCAAGTGAAGAGATTGAAAAGGACTCAGATTTTCAGATGGAATATTTCCTACTAGGGGTGGGCTTAAGTTATGGGTTAGGGTTCTCCATTGTCATTGGGCTCCTCTCATTGAATATCAAGGTTAAGAAGGCCGTCTTCCAGCTTTATGATGGTATCATTGTGGGTATGCTTCAGCGTGGCTAGACAGTGTAAGAATTATAGTACAAACTCCAATATTATAATATAGGTACCTAGTCTTGGTAGCTTTTCTCATCTCGGTTGAAGATGGAGAGACAATGTAAGAACAGCAATGTAAATACATCTATTATAGTCTAGGTAGGTTAAATCTTTTTATCGTCTTTTATTTTCTCATATTGCAAATGGATAGACAATGGAAGAATTATAAAATAAATATTTATATTATGGGATAGGTTTGGTGAATCTTTTTATTGATTTGTATCATTTTAGTAAAAAAATTTGGTAGTTGAATAATTATTTTAATTTTTATTAAAATATTATTACTTTTCTAGATCTTATTAGATTTTTGGATATTTCTTATATAATCAATGTTTGCATGATCATATTAATTTAGACTAATTAACTAATAAGTTAAGATAGATAATTTGGTAATTTATAATTAAATGAAATAATGTAAATAAAAATAATAGGCCTTAATTTTATAATCAAAGGTAGAATAATTAGAATGAATCCTCTAAAATTTGTAATGTCTCCAAATCCAAAACAAGTAATATTAATCTAGTATTTACCTTGGGATTAGAATACTATTTTCACTCTATGTAAGGATATTGGGTTCAAGGGCAAACCCATCAAGATAGGCATCAAGCTAGTATAGATACATGAAGTTGCAACAAAGGTATGGGTCTAAAATAAAAGTATGAAGTCCCAAAAAAGGCATAAATACACAATAATTAGGTAGGTTAAAAAGATATTTCAATAGTAATAATAAATTATAAAGGGAAGCAAGATGCCCATGATAAAAAGATATGTCCATTTAAAGGCATAGCATGTGAGGGGAAGACATGTTGCACCCTATGTGTAAGGATATATGGAAATAATTACTCAAATGTAAAGTTGAGAAATAAATGATTCCATAATATAATTAGAAAAAATATCAAGGAAAGTTCATAGTTAAAGTATAATAATTGAATAAGGTACACTGATAAACATTATGTGACATGTTAGTGATCTTTACTAAATCCTACATTCCTAGATGATACATTCAAATCTCAAGGCCAAGAAATTATGTTTGTTTATAATAATATAGAAAGATTCATGAAATTATAAAAAAATAAAATCCAATTGTCAAATACAAGAAACTATGTAAATTGAAGATTCTCATATAATTTTTACAAGATATATAAGCTAATAACAAGTGAAGAAAATTATATAAATTTAAAATAGAGAACTAGGATTACAACTAACATCTCATAATTAATTTTATGATATAATTACAAGTGTCAAGAATATTCACACAACTAAACTTATACATTAAGGATCCTTAGCTAAAAAAGTAAACCACACATTATATTATGAATAGGTTCTTTTAGAAAATTTGAATTAATTTTAGAATTGCTATAGCTTTCAAATTATCAAAAACAACAATGAACTAAGGTAGTAATACAATAATGTGTCCCATCTCAATTCACATTTTTTTTAGAAAAATAAATAATCTTAAGCCTATAAGAGTTCCATCTAATAGGTTTGATTGAAGGGGTTTGGATCAAACTCCCTAGACTTAAATCAAACTCATGATGGAATCTCGTAATCATCTATCAAAATAGTGACCAATAAGTATTTTTTCTTCACCTTTGTGGGGGATCAAATGAAGCCACTCAAAAAACCCATTTTATAAGTATGTACCTAGGTTGGTATTAACTTTACAAGAATTATAATAAGTATTGTATTTTATTCAATATTATTATTTTAACTTTATAATCAATCAAGGACAATAACAAAAAGTACTAACCACTATTCATGACACTGATTTTTTTTTTATGAAAAATTAAAAGATTGTGCCACACTCCACATAGATCTCCTTCTTTAAATAAATAAAACTTTAATTTTTATGTATATGCTAAGAGAAATTTGTGATGAAACAATACAGGTCCTTCTTTTTGGTTAAAACAAATACAAAAGAAGGAGTTTTACTCAATTCTTGTTCTTGTGGGACTATGAGAGCCTAAGAACTTACCAGAGATTGATATGATAATGGCTAGGTCTTTATAGGCTATTCATTTGTGCAATTATTTTGGCATTTAACCATTTCCCTTATCTCCCCTTTCTTCATCATAGCAAGAAAAAGTGACCTTTTCATCTATTTTTTCCTTTATAGTATATATTTCAATTTTTCTTCATGTTTTTTCATCACTTATATATATTTAAAAGAGTTGATATATGACTATTGAGATAATCATTACTAGAAAGAATTTGATTTAGTTTATTTATTTATTTAGTATTTTTTCATATAAATTGAGGCACACAATAAAGGTAGTATAACTCATTAATTGTACATAGATGGTAAGTTTTGATTAGATTAATGATGGGAAGGGCCCATATCCAATTACAAAACAAACATAGAGGCCCAATGAGGGGGCTCACGAGAAATGAGGCACTCAAAAAATAAAAAAAGAACAACTAACAAAACAACCAAAACCAAAAACAAAGCACAGGAAAAAACCAACAGGGGACCAAATGAGCTATTGGCCTCCCAGAAGCTTTAGGCCACTAATGGCCTACCACTCCTTAGCCAGGAAGTGGAGTTTCTCATCAAAGGACACAAGGGCCCCTTGTGTGTAGGTTGGATCTCCTTAGTAATGGGTAGAGCAAAGTTTCCCTCTTTCTTTCATTTTTTCTTTTAGCGACCAACATCATGACTATCCTCAACTAGCCTTTTCCCCTGACTATTGTAAAGTTCTTGCTAAAAACATGTATAGTGATTGCAGTGTTCTTTCCAATCTCCTTGTTGTAATTCACAATTTCTTGGATACACTTCAAGATTTTATCCTGATTACTGTGCATGGTGGCAATTTCCTCTTGCAATGTTTCCTTGTCATCCTTTGTACCCACCAACTCTCTGAGATCTTCCACCTAGCTCTCCCAATTCACCCATTTATCAAAGGACTTAGTGAGGGAAGATAATAGATCCCATGCCCATCATCATCGACCTCACTCAACCATTTCACCTTCTATTTAAGCAAATTCTCCTCTAGCACATGGATTTTGTCCTTGGTTGTAATGAGTTGGGCCAGTAACCACTTAGGAATATCATTTTGAACATTAACGACTATTGAGATGTCATTCAACTTATGCCTCAAGGGACACAAGAAGCATAAGGGTAAGTGCAAGAAGTTGGGTCCACGAAGAAGGGAAGTTTTAGCCGAATTTTTTTTTTCTCGCACGAAACGCATACGTGTTTTTCAAAAATGAATACGCGTTATGTATCGCATACTCGATCCTAAATCCATAATGCGTACGCGTTACGATTCGAGGATACGAACCTAAAATGCGTACGCGTTATGAAACACATACATGTTATGAAATGCATACACGTTCTATAACGCATATGCGTTATGAACGCGTACGCGTTTCTAAAAACTGTTTAATTTTTTAAATAAGCGACTATGAATGTCATTTTCACAGTTGAGTTCAGTGGGCCAGAAGAAGGAGAAGCAGATCACGTACGTGTTTTGGACGGCCATAATTTGCCAAATTTTCACTCTCACCTCCTCCCATCGACACACATGACCTCAGCGACCTCCAAGTTGGTTGAATTCTACAATATTTTTGCATTATAATTGCTATTTAGTTATTTTTGTTTAGTTTGTTTTAATTTAATATTTAACAATTTTTAAACTGCATTTAATTAACCGAAAACATCAACGAAACAAACAACATAAAATTTTAAATCAAAAACCCAAAAAAAAACCTAAATTCGACACATTTAATTTTGAAATTTGAAAACCCTAAACTGTAGGTTCTAAAAAACTAATTTACTTAGACCGTTAATCCTTGGACCTAAACCCTAGAAAACATAACCTAAAACCCTAGAAAACGTAAACTAAAACCCTATTTGTAGGTTAAAATTAGGTTAAAGCTAGGGTACAATTAGGGTTTGGCTTAAACTTTAATATATATTATATAGTTAGATTTCAAAATCACAATTAGGGTTATGATTAGGTTTACTTGTTTAATATTAAAGAATTCAATTACCTGCTTCTAGGGTTCAATTAAAGTTGGAGTTCAATTAGGGTTAAAATTCATTCTAGGGTTAGGGTTCTAAGATAAATATTTGGGTAAGGGTTGAGGTTAGGGTTTGTATTCAACTAGGTTTAGAGTTAGGGTTATATTTTTATTAGGGTTAGGTTTAGGATTATGAAATTATGAATTAAAATTTAAGATGCAGGTTAGGGTTGGAGTTAGAATTAGCCCCGTCAATTGGTGTAGGGTTCTAGGGTTGGGGTAAAAATTAAATTAAGAGTCTAGGGTTAAATGGTTATAATTTTGGTGAGAGTTAAACATTCAATCAATATTTAATTAGGTTTATGATTAAAAATTTTATATGCATTTAGGGTTAGTGTTCAACTAAGGTTATGATACCCGATTTAATTATAATTAGGGTTAGAATTCAAGTTAGAATACATTAGGGTTCAAGTTATAATTAGGGTCTATGGTTCAAGTTATAATTAGCCCGTCTATGGTTCAAGTTAGAATTAGTGTGATAAAAATTCTAATATAAGGCAACATATCCCTAGATGAAATCGTATTTTAAAAAATTCCTCATCTATATCGATTGAATTTTTTATCTTAAACTTGAAAAATAAATCTATTAGCAATGTCTTCTTGAACTGAATTCTCCAATTTTGCATCTCTAACAGTTGTTTTTCTAATCTATTATTTAACATGTTCTTGTTCAACTTGCTCTTCTATGTGTTCTTGAATTTTGTCTTAAACATATTCAAGTTGTTTATATGAGCATATTCAATATGTTCAACTTGTTCTTAAACTAGAAGCCAACTTAAGAGGATGCAACGAATTGATTTACAAATACATATGCACACATGCATACAATTTAAATCAATATATTAAAAAATCCTTCCAAAAAATATATCATGTGCATATATATTGAGCCCATTACACCCTAAATCATAGAGAATTTCCCTCAATTTTTTTATGATGTTTGTAAAGATTGTTTTATTCTAGGGTTTTGTTGTCATTAAAATCCATACTCTAGTAGTTTTTTAGTTTTGAAACTATGTATTTGAGCCAATATCCCCATACTTGGGTACCTAAGGTTTTTGATGGTTTCATAAGGATTTAAAAATCATGAATACTAGTGGAACTTTTTAAAACACATAGGGTTTTAGTCTTATTTCTTCAATTTTTATTTCTCACAATCTTAGTTTTCAAAGATTTTATTTACAAACTTATATAACAATGGGGTCTTTAGGTGTGATCAACAAAGTTTATTTTTAATATAGATAATTGTGAGGTATCACAAGACAATGCATTTCCCTCAATTTGTTATAACAATCATAGACTTTTAGTCATAACATATTGAATTTTCATTTCCTTCACTCTTGATTCAACATAATCTAGGTCGATTGTTACCATTTTGTCAAAGGGGGTCCTAGAACATCAACTTATAGATTTTCCTTCATTATTATTACTCAAAATTTAAAAAAATCAAGAAATTAAAATTTATAAATCTAAATTCTATAATTGGTGAAGGATTGGGTTGCAAACTTTCCTGGATTTGACCCTACCGAATTGGTAGTTTGGCTTCCTTATTTCTTGCATAATTATTACTTTTAATCACTATAATTTTAATTTATTTGCATCCTTTAAGTTTCATGTACTATACCATTGTTTAATAATTTATTATTAAAATAATATTTAATTCTCATACCTTTTATGTCTCTCATATGAACAATATTTTGTGTTCTATGGTAACTCCTATTATCATTTCCCCTTTTCAAATACCATGATTCCTATGTTTCTATTATTATATATTTAAATGTATCCTTAATATGTTTAAATGTATCCTTATAACCATTTTTTTTAATTTCTAGATCTTAATGGTTATTACATTATTCTAATATACATCTATAGCTTTCAAAATCCCCAAATCTTGAAATAGATGTCTACAACCTTATATGTATACATCACACGAGCCATATAATCCTATCTATCAACCCTAAACCATAAAACCTAGATATCTTTCAGACTATATGTAAACTCCAAACCATACATAATCACATATCATTAATCAAGAAAACCCTAGACACTAAACCCTACATTCTAAAATATGAACACAAACCCTTACCCAAAACTCAAATTGTAAACCACAAATTTGAAATTTTCAAAACTTGTACAAACTTAAATTATAAACTTTAATGTGTACATGCTATGGATCTTTAATGAACATTATGGATTTTTTCATGTTATAAATTGAATGGTCTTCAAATGAATTGCATTTTGGATTTGTGCACGTTCAATGTGATTTTTAAATAGTTCTTTCAAATTGTGTGCATTATTTAATTAGTTTGTTGATATATATTTTTTAATTGTTTAACATGTGCAGTTGCCATTTGGTTGTACATTCACATGGATCCACTATTTAGCATTGAGGATTTTATGCTTGAATCACATATTCCTGTAGATCCCATAGATCCAAACCCACCACCACAAGAAAACCCCATTCCTCCAAACCCTCCACCTCCTAACCCCCCACCCCCTCTAGTAGACCAGGATCAGTTGAGAGAGAGCATTAGGGAAAATCTTATGGTCATTCAAGAAATATAGATTTGATAAAAAATGAGCCTAGAATTCCCCCCCATCTCTCATGGTTTGCATCTATGATGCAAACTATTGTCGATTATGTTCGATCTATTGATGCGGACCTAGATAGGTTCCATTAATGGAGAGATGAGAGGAGACAATTCTATGCAGATGGATTCTCTTATAAAGAAATTAATGACCTCAAAATTACCAAAGAAGCCATGTGCCAGTATTTTTTTAACCCCCAAACTAGCTAACCAATTCCACCCATCAAAAAATGAATTTCAATTTTATGGTGTAGGCACCCCCAGATAGTTGCACATTTTTGGGATAGATGGTGGATGGTGTTTGATACTCCACCACATGGCAATTTTGAGGTGCCCCTATACTTTTTGAGAAAGTTATGGGCAGAGTTTGAGTTGGGTTTAAAACCCAACTATTTTGATATGAGGTCATTTCAGGGAGTTGGGTGTGGCATGTCCCAACATAGATTAGGAACACATGTTGATCCTCAATGACATGCTCCAATTTCTCCTATTGTTCCTCCTGCTTCTCTTGGTGTTCCTGCTGCATTTCAGTAGCAAACCATGCTATCGACATTAGGAGCATTGAGTTCACTTTTAGGACATCTCATTCATCAAACTTCACATGTGGCGGCTGAAATGGTCAATAGAGAGCATGGAGGCTCAAGCAATAGGAATACTCAGACATCCACTTCAGGTGACCCACATGCGTCCGAGACAGAGTCATTTATGGATTTACTATATTCTGAGCATCATCTTACATAGGTATGTTCATCTTTTGAACTTAATTTTTTTTTTGGAATGTGAAAAATTCATGTTTAAATAATAACATCAAATTATATATATAATACAATATTAATTCAATAAGTGTTTGGTGTAGACGCATGATCATACAATGCCTAAAACTCAAAATGATCATGTCTATATGTCGAGTGTTGTAGATATGGGCTCACCTTCTGGTCAAGTACTTAAACCAATATATATTAAATTTAGTTTGTGTGGATATATATATCTAATTTATTTTGAATGTTTACACATGATGTGTGATTGATATATATTATATCTAGATGCAGGGAGGTCAGATGAGTGTGCCTAGTGCTGACCAAGCACAAGTTGTGGTGAGCGCTCTTGAGTCATCATCAGCTCAAGTGCGTTCTTTCAAAAAGTTTGTTAAGTTTGAATTAAATACACATCATAGATCTAATTTGATTTTTACATTTACATACACATGCGTGAATGATCTATACAAATTGTTGTACATATATATGTAGGCATTTCATGAGACACCCATTGCAGGTGCACCTGAGACATCGTCAACGTTTATGCATGGGCAACCTCAGGTGCGTGATCTTGAGGTCATATCATTCAAGGTTGTAAACTTTACTAAATATCCTAAACAATTTTTGCGGATCTTTTAAATATACATATATTCGAGGTTTTAACATATTGATTGCTTTATATGAATATGCAGGATATAGTGGATCAGGCATTTGGATCTTCTCAAGTGATAGTTATGCTACCCGTTGAACAAAATGTTCCAGTAAATCCACATGATCATATGGTAAATTATTCATGTCTTAAAAATCATTTTTATTGTATTTACTAGATATTTAATTAATTTTTTTTAATCCAAAAGTTTATATTTTCAAGTTTAAATATGTTTAATTATATCAAAATTTATAAATAAATTTAAATCTAATTTCAAGTTACTTGTACTCTTTTACATCATGATGCAGGTACATCTAATCGACTTGGAACAAAGAGGAGACTTGATTTGACTGATCAGCCTGATAGTTAAATGGTTTTAAATTTTAAATAGACCAGACATCTCTAGTTTTATTTAAACTTTTATGTGTTGGACTTGACATATACATATTTTTGTTTATTTATATCAGATGACATTAATGTGATGATTATATATATGTAGTCAATTATGATCATGTTATGTTCATTTTGATGATTATATGCACTCATACATATGTAGATCTATATATTTTATCTAATTTTCAAGTAATAAATGCACTAGATATAAATTCTTATCTCTACAATCAAATTTCATAAATATATAATTTATCACATGGTTAAAGGTGATAAATTTAAATATTCCTTAAATAGTTTAGATTATATTCATAATAAAGTAAGAGCATGCAATTTTAACTATTTACCAATTCTAGAAAATATTTGAACAATTATATGAAATGTATAATCTATAAAATTGGAATGAGATTTTTAAAAAGTTACTAATAAGTTCATTGAAAATCATACAACTATACAACATGATGAAACATATATGTGTGCACATGTATATCCAATTATTTAGCTTATCAATTTTTACGTGAAGACCAAAAATTGATATTTACATAGTCTCTTGATAAAATAATTTTTTAGTGACAATCGCATGGTAGACCGACTTGATGAGAACTTGCAAAAATAATTAATGTAAGTAAGTAGTTCTATAATTTGTTTGAGTCATTTAAGTAAATATATAGTAAAAGTTACAAAATTGGATCTTATAAATTCCATAAAAATTCAAATGATGTTTTCCATAGGATAGATGAATGGGATGCATGTCATGAACCCTAGGGTATGGCTTAATGGGTCCTATGAGAATGGCTTAAGGGGAATTATGCAAGTGACTTAAGGGATGCAAGATTGTGGAATAAGGGTACATGTAAGAGGATATGACTTAAGGGATGTCTTAAGGGGATGCAAGAGGATATGACTTAAGGGTCCTAAACCCTAAACCCTAAACCCTAAAACCTAAACCATGTGACCTAAATCCTAGGAGATCAACCCTAAACCATTCATCCATATAAATTTGTTATTCTAAGCATCACATGAACCCTAGAAACCCTAAACCCTAAACCACGTGACCTAAATCCTAGGAGATCAACCCTAAACCATTCATCCATATAAATTTGTTATTCTAAGCATCACATGAACCCTAAAAACCCTAAACCCTAAACCATGTGACCTGAATCCTAGGAGATCAACCCTAAACCATTAATCCATATAAATTTGTTATTCTAAGCATCACATGAACCCTAGAAACCCTAAACCCTAAACCACGTGACCTAAATCCTAGGAGATCAACCCTAAACCATTAATCCATATAAATTTGTTATTCTAAGAATCACATGAACCCTAGAAACCCTAAACCCTAAACCACATGACCTAAATCCTAGGAGATCAACCCTAAACCATTCATCCATATAAATTTGTTATTCTAAGCATCACATGAACCCTAGAAACCCTAAACCCTAAACCACGTGACCTAAATCCTAGGAGATCAACCCTAAACCATTAATCCATATAAATTTGTTATTCTAAGCATCACATGAACCCTAAAAATCCTAAACCCTAAACCATGTGACCTAAATCCTAGGAGATCAACCCTATACCATTAATCCATATAAATTTGTTATTCTAAGCATCACATGAACTTTAGAAACCCTAAACCCTAAACCACGTGACCTAAATCCTAGGAGATCAACCCTAAACCATTAATCCATATAAATTTGTTATTCTAAGCATCACATGAACCCTAAAAACCCTAAACCCTATACCACGTGACCTAAATCCTAGGAGATCAACCCTAAACCATTAATCCATATAAATTTGTTATTCTAAGCATCACATGAACCCTAGAACCCTAAACTCTAAACCATGTGACCTAAATCCTAGGAGATCAACCCTAAACCATTAATCCATATAAATTTGTTATTCTAAGCATCACATGAACCCTAAAAACCCTAAACCCTAAACCACGTGACCTAAATCCTAGGAGATCAACCCTAAACCATGAATCCATATAAATTTGTTATTGTAAGCATCACATGAACCCTAAAAACCCTAAACCCTAAACCACATGACCTAAATCCTAGGAGATCGACCCTAAACCATTAATTCGTGGGTGATCCCACAAAGCTAGTTTACAATTTCTGAGAGGAACTAATTTTTGTTGAAATCACATATTTTTAGAAAATATAATGATTTAATCATTTAAAAGTTCCATTTTAAGGATTCCAATTGTAGAGGGTTTGATCAAACCACCTTATATCAAACCTCCTTGGATAGAACCTCGCTAGTTTTAAACCATACCTATAAATGGTCTCCTTTACACCTATCAAAATGCTGATAAAAAATCACTTTTCATTTAACTTTTGGGGGATCAAATTAATTCATTTAAAATTTATTTAAAATTATTATGGTAGTCATCAAAATGATCTATCCCATGAATATAATTTTAATATGTTTTGGTTTTATTATGTATGTGTTTTTTTAGTTTTATTAAACATAGGTTTTTCACTGAAAATCAAGCTCTCTGTTTTGCACATGTGGAAAAATAGAAAATTATCAAAATAATTAAAAAAAAAATATGTTTGTGCTGGGTATTGATGTCCTTGATCCATTAAAAAAAAAATTTGAATTTTGATGCATACATAAAAAGTTATGTTGTATACAGTCCACCTATGTCTGAATTGCAATTGGTTTGAATTCGAAACTCTATTAAGGAAAATATATTCAATAAAAAACTATGAGAGAAAATGAAAGTGCTATATATCATAGTTACAAATCTAAATTTGAAAAAATTATAATTTTATCCTTCATACAAAAAAAGTTATGTTGTATACGGTGAGCGTCACTTTTTAAAAATGTTGTTTTTTGAAAAAAACTAGTTTTTGTGGGAGATGGAAAAAGAAGTGCAATCTTATTCCAAAAATTTTGAAAAAAATATTTTTAGAATCTACAGACAAAATGTGATGAGACTCTATTTTTCATTATCTTCAAATTCCTTGCGGTTTAGCTGCTATAGGTGCCTGAATGTGAAGATTTAGTTAAAAATAATAATTTCAGTGTCCAGTTTGGCCAAAAATTGTAAACCACTATTGTGGGATCACCCCCGTATAAATTTGTTATTCTAAGCATCGCATGAACCCTAGAAACCCTAAACCCTAAACCATGTGACCTAAATCCTAGGAGATCAACCCTAAACCATTAATCCATATAAATTTTTTATTCTAAGCATCACATGAACCCTAGAAACCCTAAACCACATAACCTAAATCATAGGAGATCAACCCTAAACCATTAATCCATATAAATTTTTTATTCTAAGCATCTCATGAACCCTAGAAACCCTAAACCCTAAACCACGTGACCTAAATCCTAGGAGATCAACCCTAAACCATTAATCCATATAAATTTTTTATTCTAAGCGTCTCATGAACCCTAGAAACCCTAAACCCTAAACCATGTGACCTAAGGGGATGTCTTAAGGGGTGTTGAGAGAGTGACTTAAGGGGATGCAAGAGGATGGATTAAGGATAGATATACAAGGATATGGATTAAGGGGTCCTAATAGAATGAATTAAGGGGAATTAATAAAGAGACTTAAAGGGGATGCAAGAGGATGGATTAATGGCACATACGAGGATGGCTTAAGGGGATATGAAATAAATTATAAAATTTTATAAAATGACAATGAATTAAATTTAGTTTTATATTTATACTCTCAACTAAATGTATCTACAACTATATATAGTTACCTGTGACCTAAGGGGATGTCTTAAGGGGTGTTGAGAGAGTGACTTAAGGGGATGCAAGAGGATGGATTAAGGATAGATATACAAGGATATGGATTAAGGGGTCCTAATAGAATGAATTAAGGGGAATTAATAGAGAGACTTAAAGGGGATGCAAGAGGATGGATTAATGGCACATACGAGGATGGCTTAAGGGGATATGAAATAAATTATAAAATTTTATAAAATGACAATGAATTAAATTTAGTTTTATATTTATACTCTCAACTAAATGTATCTACAACTATATATAGTTACCTGTCTCTAGATTCAAATTTCATTGTAATAAGAGTGCATCTCCTATCTTTTTTGTAAAACATCTAGTATCAAGGGAGACCTAAAACAAAAAATGATATAAAACTTGTTATGCCTTGCATAACCACCCCATCTTTTGCCTTGGTCAAAATGGGGCCCCCTTTGTTAAGTTTGTACTTAGTTGTTTTTGAAACAAAGTTTGGAGTCTTGTTTTGCCAATACTTTGTTTTTGTTTGGTTTCACTATCGGAACCGGAACCAGAGTTGAATCGGGTTCTGAAAGTTCTTTTCAAACTTATTTTGGTTCCCATCCCGACAGTCTTTTATTTTGGTCCTTTTGTTTTTTCTTTGACAAACTCGGAACCGGAGTGGGTGTTAAGTTAGTCCTTATCGAAAATTGCAAAACCATAACCGATTCCACCCCCGCCTCCACTATTTTGACTTTTGGTTTTAGTCTTAGTCATTTTGTATAGTTTTATTTTGTCAGTCGTTTATTTTGCCTTTTTTTGTGTTTGGTTTTGTTTTGTGTCTAGTTAGCGGACTCGGAACCGGAATTGGAATGAAGTTTGGAAATTTCTATTTTTTGTGAATCAGTTTCTATTTTGGTTCCGCCTCCGCACTTTTCAGGATCATTGAATTTTTTGACTGGAGTCACACTGTTGTGAAGTATTAGTTCTCTTTCAGTTCCGACTCCACTTTAACTACGTTTTAAATGCATTAATGACAGCTCCTGGTGTAGGTATAAATCGACATTTTTACCTTCAGTAAGGGTTAAACGAATCATTATTATTATCATTAAGAGATTGAAGAGCACGAAAGAGCAGTGGTGAAGTTCATTTGAGCAAATTGATTGATCAAAGGAGAAGAGGATATTGCATGTGAATCAGTTTGGAAGGTTAGCAGGGTTCAGTTGCGTTCAAGGTAGGGTTTCTTGTCGTTGTGTTTTTTCGTTTATTTACTGTTGTTGTTTTTGTATTGCTTGTGCTTGAAATTGGTTCATTTTACATGAATTCGTGTTTTGGGTATGTTTGTTGCAGTATATTCTTGCTTTATGTTGTTTGTCTGGTCGTTTTGTTAGTTCTTTTACTTTTATTTTTGTTCTTTGCATTTTAGGGCACGATCGCTTTCACGTTTTAATCGTGATCACGACATGCTATTTTTGATTTGCAGTGAGTTAGATTAAATTAGGTTTTAAATGGTGTTTTATTGGATTAGGGATTTACAGTGAGGTAGATTAATGTTCTTTATTTGTTTTTTTTTACAATGAGTTAGAGTTAATTGATTTAGTTTTGTTTCTTAGGGATTTTATTTACACATTTGTTAGGTTAAAATTTGATGCCTTAGTTTTATCTTGTTTTCTAGATTAGGGTTTTGTGTGTTTCTGTGATTGCGGTTTAGAGTTTAGAATATGATGCCCTAAAATACAGTAGCCCTTGGTCATATGGGGATGGTTTTATCGAGCTACAAGTAAGCCCCATGTCAATATTTGCAAAGCGTCTAGTTTTGAAACCGTGAAGTTTTCTATTAAATTTTTTTGATTAAAATCATTGATGATGTCATGGTCAACTTAGGTGGAGACGGGATTAGAATCAAACTTGAATTTGAAAATTCTATTTTATAAAGGGTATGGATTATGTTTCCATCTTGTCTCCGACTCCACATATAGTTAGGAGCTTTACTTTATGAAGATGACTACCAATCGGAAGCAGAAGTGGAACCAAACTCGAATATGAAAATAAGGAAAATCTGAAGGAAATAAATTTTGTTTCCATCCCTGCTCCGGTTCTGATAATTATTTCACTTCCGATTCCAATCCTGCTTCGTGGTAGTAAAGTTACCGCTCTACTTTTGATCCCGAGTCTGGCAGTTTTTGTAAGAGAGATTGTTTTTAGTTAAGTTTCTGCCTGGGTTCCGACTCCGGTACATATGTGAAAGATATGAGTTTCAAGCATGTTTTATGATGACATCTAAAGATCTAATTAGAGTTTTGCTTGCAGGAAAGTTGAAAGATGTCGGGTTCATTAGGGGAAGCTGCTCGAAGAAACCACCCTACAAAAACATCAAAAGTAGCATCAAAACCAAAGAAGTTAAAGCCAGAACAACTGCCTTATACCTTAAGGTATAATCACAGGAGTCCGATTGTGAAGATGAGCCAGGTGGAATCAGATTGGTCAGATATCACTGATACCAATTTAGGTCAATACAATTTTAAGGAGTGGAATTCAGAATCATTTGACAAGTAGGTTACATTGACTACGCAAAGAATTGTCAGCTCTGGGTTAGCTCATATCACCTTCTTTCCTATATCCGTCCAATGCCCGGAGTTAATCATGACAGTGGCCAGTGCTTACAATCCTGCTACCAGACTATGCATGGATTCACAAGAAAATGTGATCCTTAATCTCACTCCTTAGGAATTCCAAAGTATATTTAATGTTCCAGATCCAAAGAACTTGGTGCAATTGAATGAGGCAGAGGCCTTGGAGAAATATAGTAAATATAAGGACTCCAATAAGTCTCACTTGAACAAGAAGTGATTAAGGACAGAAAAGAAATCCTTAACCAAGCTTACATACTAGCCAAAGAGGACTGATTTCTATAAAGAGATATCAAGGTTGATCGTGATGTTGTCTAGGGTATTTGGGTAGAGGGATGCATTTTACTTCAAGGAGTGGATGTTTCATCCAGTCAATCTTAAAGCGAGACCAGCAGTTTGATTGGCCAATGATTATATCCAATGCCATACATGATCAGCTGACAAACATTAGAAACACTAAATGTTTCTTTATGACTTCTTACATTGTATATGCAGCAGCTAGAGTGGGTATTTTCCCAGGTTTGAACAGAGTGGGCATAATGGGAGCCTTGGATGGACAAAAGAAAGTATGGGAGCACTATGATCAGTTGACTCTTCAAGTTGCTGAGACTCATTTTAGGAGAGTCAATGATGCATTTTTGTATGTGATCATTAACCAGTTGAATGGAGATGCAGGATACCGGTTGAGTCAAGAAGCCATGGCGTTCATTGCTGAATGGGGATATTGGTACATCCAATACCCAAAATTTACATACTTCAGGTTATTTGGTTTTGAAGGCCACCCACATTTGCTTCCAAGATGCTGCAGTAACAGGATAGTATTAATGGAGTTTGTATATCAAGCTATTGGAGTCAATGCTCGGTTTGGAATTAAGCATAAAACTGGATGTCATAAATTTCCCATGAAGTTGGGTGAATATAACTGTCAACACTTGAAGGGAGCAAAGGTGGTTTGTAATGAGTTGATACATTTGAAATTGGGATTGTATACAACTCGAAAGTATTTTGATCCAAAAGGTAAGATGTATGCCTTATTACCTTCAGTATTCACTAGACATTTTAATTTGTTAGAGGACTTTTGGAGTGATCGACAGGATGAATATGATTTGAAGAAAAAGAACTATGAAAGATTGTCAGTTGCACTCATGGAAAAAATAGGTGTTAAAGAAAACATTCCTGACACATTGGTGGATGATGGAATTGTGTTGAACCCTTCCTATGAAGCTTTGAAAATTGGCACCAAGAGCTTGGATCCAATTGACTGGGATGCTAAGGAAACGATTGATATCGAGAGGATATGAAGGGTAGTATTGGATAGGAGCGTACAATGGTTAATGTTGAGAACTCAAGATCCTCAAGGACCAGTTCTTAAAAAGGGTAAAGGATATAAGAGAATTAAGAGAAAGACACCTCCCAAAGAGCCATTAGAATTCCTTCCTCCAGACATTAAAGAAATAGAACTTGAAGTGGTAGATGATGAAGAAGAAGCACTAGAGGGAGATGTTCCAGTAGTATCTACTATATCAGCACCTACATTAGGTGAATCATCCGCTCAAGTTCCACTTACAAGAAAGAAGAGCAAAGAGATTCAGGAAGGAGCACTTCATAGCATGCCTGAGACTACCAAGGGAAAAGAGGTGGAGGAGGAAGTTCTAGAAATTGAGACAGATTCAGATGAAACTCTATCAAAGAAAGATATGCAAGAGAACACGCTTCTAGAGGAGAATATTGAGCATGTCTTAATATAAGAAGATCAATGGAAGCTATTTGAGGATGCGACAAGAGATTCTAATGCAAGGGCTATAGTGGAGAAACAAAAGGAAATGGAAGCCAAGGTGCAAGTTGATGCTCTACTTCACCAACAACAATTGAAAGCAAAACAAGTTAAGGAAAAGGTAGTAGTTGATGATGTAGAGAAACAAAGAAGGCAACAAGAACATGAGCTCAAAGTTAAAGCAGAGAATGACAAGTTGGAGTTAATACAAAAAATTCATGACCTTGAGGAAGAAAAGGCAAGGAATTGTAGGGAAAAGGAAATCGTAGTTGCCAAACTAAAACTTGTAGAAGAAGCTCGCCAAAAGGAAGAAGAAGCTGGAAAGGTGGAAAAACTTAAAGCTTTAGAGGCAGAGAAATTAGAGAAGGAAAGACAAGAAGCTGAAAAGAAGCAAAAACTAGAAGAGGAAAGACTGGAAAAAAAAAGGCTAGAGGCTTTGGAAAAATAGAAATTAGAAAGGGAAGCTCTAGAAAGAGAAAGAATAGAAAAGAAAAAAGTGGAGAAGGATCGGTTGGAAGAAGAAAGATTGAGGAAAGAAGAGGAGGAAAAGAGAGAACAAAGAGATAGAGAAGAGGCTGAGAAATTGGTGCAGATGCATATACTGCAGGAACAACAAGAGAAAGCTAGGGTTGATTCTCAAACTCGGGTAAATATTCAGCCACCTTCTGCAGTTGTTGCTTCCTCTTCTATGATGACTACTCCTCCAAGTGCTCCTACATGGTTAAAACTGGACCTGCAGAAGAGAACAATAACACCTCCACAACCTCTCAATTGGGAGGATATGATGAAGGGAATTGAGCAGGAGAGGCCTAAAAAGAAGGCTAAGATTCTACATTCTACCCGACTCACAGACAAAGGAGAAATTGTTGCTGAATGTGCCATGCCAATGACAGAAAAGGAGGCAGGGGACATGCAACTAATAGATTATCAGTTGAGTACGGTCAATTTGGGAAGGCCTACTAGGAATTAGCAAATGAACTTGATTGATGTAGTGGCTTCAACGACCAAGTCAAGAATGATCAATGATAAGCAAAAGAAAGATGAGCTTAAAGCTCAATTGGATCAACTACATTCATTCTTGAAGAGTGTCTCATCTCCAAGATCACAACAGGTAACAACCATTGAGACTCCTATTTGTTAAGAAAAAAGGAGGTAGATGATTTGGTACAGGTGAGAGGTAAAGCGGAGATAGTAGACCGGTGGGTAGACAAGTTGAATCAAGAGGTGGGTGAAGTCTTGGTTAAGGGTTTTGAAGCCTACAAGGATATAGAAGGGTTGATAAAAGAGATGCATCAATACATTGAGGCATCGGAAAAGCAAGAGGAATAATACAAAGAATACAGTCAAAAGTTGGAAAGAGTAAGTGCATTGCCTCTAACAACTCTTCTGGAACAATCCATACTTGAGGAGGATAACAAGGATTTTGTGGAGAAAACTTCTCGTATACTCCGGTTTAGAACTGACTTTTTGTGTAAGCATAGGAATGAAATTCAAGAGGCTACTAGTAATTTGACTGAGCAATTGGAAGAATTAGAAGCAGTCATTGCTATAATTGTAGATGTAAATGTGCTGGCAAAAGATAGCATGCTTTTGAGTCAAATTAAAGAGAAGTGGGATGAAAGGTTCAAAGGGCTCATGTAGGAAAGGGATGATGGAGAAGAGTTAATAATAGATAGACTAGTAGAGGTCAAAGAAGAGATAAAAGCTGCTGGGAGAGAATTGATAAAAATAGGAAGTAAGAGGGAGTTTGCTGCAGTAGAAATGGATCGGGTCAAATTTGAAGACAGCTGGATTGATGGACCAGATATGGATACATTACAACAAGTCTTCACTAGCTATGATGAGTTTACTGCGGATCCAGCTTCACATGCATAAGTCCTTGCATGCATAATTTTCTTCTTCTTTACATGCTGCATGCAACACTGACAACTTTTTGAGCACATGGCTTCTTCTTCTCTTCTATCTTATATTTTTAGTTAAAGACTGAATGTTTAAATGTAAGAACTCAAGATCAAATTGATCTGAGTTTCCAAGAGAGTCTAGTTCCTAAAAAGGTGGATAACCTAAGATAGAAGAAGAGTTCGAGATTTTGTATACTTATAAATACCTGATGGGTATCATATTGTAAGGATCGGCTAATTGAGAATAGAATTGGCTTACCTAAGATTAGGAGATAGAATTTTGGTAGTGTTTTATAGAGATACATTGTACTTAATCTTTTTACAGTTAATAGAATTACAAGTTTTCGCAATTATGGAGTTAAAATTGAGTTGTTTTGTTTGATAAGGCCGATAAGTTATGATCTATCTGTATTCAGTGATTGTGTTGAACATAAAAGTTTCTTGAGTGATGAAAGTCATTTGAAGGAATCAGATTTAAGGATTATCTTATTAGATTATCATAGAATTAAATTTATTGAAGTTTGTTGATCTATAAATCTTGATGATGAATGAATGTGTGTGTGGTTTTGAAATTCTTGAAGTATTTGTGACATGTGATTGTGAAGTTAATTAAGCACCTAAAATGTATGCAATGGTATAGATCATTCTATAGATTGTGTCATCTTACGGTTTTCTTGATCTGATTAGAAAATATTCATCATTGAAGATATATGTCTGGATGCTAGATAAGTTTTGTTCTTGTTTACTGGATTGCACTTTAACCTATCTTTTTCTTTTATTTGAAACCCCATTGATTTATTGAAACAGGGTGGTAAAATGAGTCATAGCTTGAATCTTTTTATTACCAGCACATGCCCCTTGAATATTACGGTTGCATGAACCAATTGAGTGACACCAGACAGTTGAGAACCAACTACCAGGACCTTGGAAGTTAGGCTACTATATGTTGTCTTTCTTTTTCAGGAGAAATAGAGTAGAAATATTCTATTTTAACGTTGTTTGTGTCATTTTCACCATCAACAAAACTTTAATAAGGAAACGAATTTAAAGACAAATATATATATCAATTAAATATATACATACAACTAGATATACTTACCAATATTTATTTACTCTATTGTACCATCCACATCCTCTCTTTTTTGTAATGCATCTATGATTGTCTCATGATCATCCATTGAAAGTATCCATAAAACTTTATTAGCAGGCCTCCCGTGATATCTAACTAGTTTTATATTGGTTGCCAAAATCAAATGTGAATAATGTATAATCTTCTTGTGTCTTTCATAATCTTCAAATGCAGGCAAGCCATTCTTTCTTATCAAATATTTTCGAAGCCAGGTGCCAACAACAACGCCTGAACCAGTTGGATACTCAAAGTTATCATCATCCACTCTAGGATGTACCAACTTATATTTTCTCTCAACACATCTAGCCAACCAATACTCTGTCTCCTCTTCATTCCCCTCGGGTGCATCAACAACATACACATGTCCTACAAAAATAGATAAAAAATTCAATAAAGAGCACAACTTATATTTAATTCATGTATATAAACATGCATACATATAAAATTAATCTCAATAAATAATGTACCTTCTTGTACAAGATCAGAAACACGATCATAATCATCTGATGTGAATGCTTGATTATCTTCAATTATTGTTCCATGTTGAACATGTGTCGATGTAGGTGTTAAGGCTCTTTGTTGCCATTGTTCAACCCATTCCATATTTTCACAAGCCTCCTAATCACTTGCAATACAAAATTGACAAAATCATTCCAACTCCCTTGTCCATATTGTCCATGTGTTTGCATTTGAACTCTTAAATGAATGCCATTTTGTAGATCCATTAATTGTTTCACAATCTTGTCAAGAACAAATATCATTTTCTTCAACTAACCAAAAGAAGCAGTGAATTATTGAGCTCTCACTTACTCTTGTAGATAATTTGGTATTGCACCAATCTACAATTGCACGTGCATCTCTAAATTTTGTAGCATCCTCAAATTTTAGTTGCTCTCTAGCAAGATCTCTTTTCACACATGCACCTGCTCCATCGTGTTCTCCCTTACCATGACCGGCTTCAAAAAAACTCCATAAGTGCTGGATATTATTTTCCTTATGAACTCTACATAACCAATAAAACATCCTAGCATTTTTGAATTGACCCATGCAATTATCTGACCATATGAGATGTTCTAGCAATTGAATTCCTCTTTTGTTTAAATTTTTGTAAAATATATCAAAACAATATTGAATAAACTCAGATGAATGTAATCGATTATCACTTACATAAAAATGGTACTCTCTCAAAAAAATTCTATTATCTTCTCTACTATCATCTACATGTCTATAAACAATATGAACAAAAATAGATACTTGCACTAAATTATAATACTGTGATTGAATTTCTTCTTATGGAGCAAGAGTATAATTTTCAGCAAAATCAACAACTGACAATATAGTTCCAATTGGGAATGTGTTTTTACATAAACAAAATTGATTATCAAGCCAATGAGCATACTGAGAGTGTTGAACATATTTAGGTACAATCTTATCTTTAAATTCTTTAATAAATGCATGCACAGTATTTTTTTCCATAATTAGCTCACAACGTTTTCCAGTTTTTCCATCTTTTAAAGAATACTCAATATTTTTCAATCTTTTTACATCTACTAATTGTTGTCCAAATTAATTTAAACTACTTTCATGCATACATTCACCTAATAATGAAAAGTTAGCACATCTATCACATTCTCTAGAAATACATGATTTTAAATAAAATAAGTTTCCGTTAGAGGGTTCACAAAACAAACCTGATATAAAATCTTTGATTCTTTCAGGTGGCATATTAATACCACAAATGTCCTACATAATTTGGTTAACATGCAAAGTGCATCGTATATATCAAAACTATCATAATAATAACGAAATTGTACATGAGTCTTACAACAACAAGAGATTCGTTGCTTATTAATTCTAACATACCAAGGTTTACACTTTTCAAATGATCTTTGACTTATTTTAATATTCAATGGTAAGATTGAAGCATCTAAATTTTTTTTATATAATTCAGTTTGAGTCATATCTAAGAGATGCTTTCGATGAGGTACACGAAGTTTGGAACCCACCCTTAATTTTAAGACATCTCTAATGTTAGGTGATAATCTTGTATTATCATGCCAAAATTTATCGATTAAAGATTTAATTTCATTAGTTAATTTCATGTCTGATATTGGGAGTCTACCACTAAAACTCCAACATTGATTAATTGGATCTTTTTCAATATTTTCTCTTCTTTTAGCAGCTCTAATCAAAGTTTTGGGATTTACTTTTATACATTTACTAATCTTACTTAACATTGTTTTATTTGAAGTTGCTTTATCAACTAAAGCAGTTGTTATTACACGATGAGCTGCATTTTTATCTTTAGATCGACTTTTCTTACCTATAAAATCAATAGCATTAGCAACACTAGAAATGACTTGTTCTACTGAATCATCTTTCTTTTTTGGTTTTACAAAAATACCTAATTTTTTCATCACTTTTCTTATTTTCCACATTCTCATCAATTGCACCATGAGTTGACATTGGAATCCTAATTTCTTTATATAGTTTTTTTTTTTATATATTTTATTTCCATAAGTTCTAATTTGTCTCCAAGAAACTTTACCACAAAGGTTATCTAACATATCTTTTTCAATTGTAAAAAAAACATTTTCACCTTCATCCATACAAGGGGTTTCATTTTCATTCACACAAGGGGTTTCATTTTCATTCACACAAAGGGGTTCCATTTTCATTTTCAAATGTAAAAAATATTTCATTCTCATTTTCATCAATATGAGGGATTTGATTAACATTTGCATTCTCATAAGATATATTTTCATCATTTATTTGTTTTTGCATTTTTTCAACCCTAGAATTATTGATATCATCAATGGTGTATCCAACATCATTTAAACAATCAAAATCAGTATTATCAAGACTTGGGTTTGAAAAAATACCTAGAGAGATTGTTTGAATAGGTGCATTTTCCATATCATTGAGAGGTGGATTTGAAGACATACCCGAAGTTGTTTGCATAGGTACTATTTCCATATCACTCAAAGTTGAAGTTGAAAACATAGTTGAGTTTGTCTCCATAATTGTATTTTATTCTATTTTCACCATCTCCAAATTTGCATCATCTACATTCATTTCATCATTCATGAATTTCTCTTCAACATTCGTTGAACTAGATGCTTCCAAATTTTTCATTTGACGAATTCTTTCTCTTCTATCCTTTTGTCTTTTTACCTCCATATCTTTAGTTGCTTGAATTTCTTCGGGTGTGATTGACTTTCTACACTTTTTTCTTTGTCTTTGCTTTGATCCCATGGTTACCAAACCCTTTTTGATGAAAAAACAAATGATTTACTTGTAACCAATTTTCAAATTTTCACCTCCTTCAAATATTCAAATAACACTTTGTACTATGAAGATCCTTTCTTCTTTGAACATTGAAGTACACAAAAATATCATGAATACATCCAAAAACTCTCTTTTTTGAATCTTCTTGTAAATTATTCTTGTACTTGATTCCACTTTAGAAAATTCAACCTGCACTTGACTTTTCAACCAATTTGCAATAGAATATGCCCTGCACAAGACAAATTTGCAATAAAAAATGCAGAAAATCGAGCTTGCGGGCCGTACTGCAGAAAAAGAATGTTGCAGGAAAAACGTATTGTATCAAAGAATGTCAAATTAGGAAAAACGGATATATCAGACACACGTACGCGTTATGAAATGCGTACGCATTTTGAAAAAGGAATGCATATGCGTTTCATAACGTGTACACATTACCTTTACCCAACAGGTAAAAACATAATGCGTACATGTTATGAAATGCGTATGCATTTTGTTTCAATAACGTGTATGGGTTAGTAAAAAAATTGTTTCCCAACCCACCTGCAAACTTGGTTTTAGGCAGATTGAAGAAGAATGTTCAACTTTGACAATATGGTTGATGAATTTTTTTCTAAATCAATCTATAAAATTAAAACCCATTACAAAACACGATGTCTAGTTTTTAAATATATAATTTTTATTAAGATTGGATTATATTTTCTATTTTTTAATTAATTTCAAAGCAAACTAGTCCTTAAACTTGAAATATCAGACTTTTTTTGTTTTTTAATAACTTTTTTTTGGTTAATTTTTTTGTAAAAAAAATATATGACATCAATCTTTAGACAATTTTTTACACAATGAAAAAAGAAAAATTCAAAAAAAGTTTAGTTTAGGTCAAATTATGTTGTTCATACACGTTGATTTTTAAAAACAACAATTAAGGCCAATAAAAAATAAATATTCAACAAAAAATTACAAAAAAAATTCCTCATCAATCTTCATGTTGTTAGCTCTCTTTCCTCAAAAGGAATTAGTAAAATAATTTTATTTGAGTCAAAAAGTGTTGTCTGTACACGTGCATGGTATGGTAAAAAAATAGGGACTTTTAAAAAGTGGTTTTTATAGATCCTTATCAAAATTTAATTTCTACAATTTGGGTATTTGAATAATTTACATATTTATAAACTAGATTCAAATTTCTAAATTTCATATTACTTACTTTTTTAAAAATTCATTGTGTAAGTGCCTCAAATTTTCAGTCCAAGTGTGACAAATTCTGAAAAACAGAAAAAACACCCACTTTTTGAGCTTTTTGTGGACCCAACTTCTTGCATCAGCCCACAAACATCATTATCCAAATTGGGTTCTTCAGAGGCACCATCCAAGTTAACACTTAGGCTGGGGGATCTCTAAGGGCTAGGAGGATTAATGGTAAGGGGGATTTGGAAACCTCAAATACATCTTCATGGGTAGGGGAGCCAGTGGGGGAGTTGATAGGGGTAGATTTATAGGACTCATTTGATTGAGTTATCATAAAATAAAAGTTAGAAATGAGGGTGGGGTTGGAGAAGGAAACACTCTTTTTAGAGTCAACAGTTGGGTCCTCAATGATAGGGGCTTTATCATGTGCCCTAGTAATTGTGTGAGTGGAGGATGCAGTCACCTCAGGGCCAGTGGTGGAAAGGGGGCCCTCTAAGGGATTGGTAGTGTCTCTAATGACAAAGGAGTTATTTTTAACCAAGGATAGGGAAGGAGAGAAAGTATCTTGGTGGTGGCATAAATAAAATATTAACCCCTGGTGGATGGGAATCGTTTTATATTTACCTTGCATATCCTTGATAGACTATTCCAAAGAAGAGAGTACCTAGAAAGCAAAGTTCATTTTTACATTATATCGAAAATGATATAATGTTACACAAAGAAGGGTTTTACTTTTACCTTGCACATAGATGGTAAGTTGTCTTTTCACCTTTTTATTATTGTGTTAGACATGATCAACCAATCAATATTGAGGTCTAGATGTAGGAAAACAAAAAGTATGCAAGTAAAATTAAGTGGCATTCTCACATACCTACCTAGGAAATGAAACTTACCCTATATAGTACACCATACCAAATGGGGGAAATACGTAAGCACCCAAAATTGTATGGATCAACATACAAGTCTAATGATTATTTTCCAATGCAACTCAACCCACAAGGCATGCTCACTTTCCTCACAACCTTTTCTATATTAATTTGAATCATCCTTTCATCTTAGTACCCTACTTCATGTGTCTTTCACCCTTGATTTTCACCATTTTTGTTTTCTTGTCCTTTTTAATTTTTAAAACTATCGTCAACTACCTTTAGCTACAAGAGAACTTAAGGGATCTTATGTTTTCTTGGGCTATCTATATTGGGTTACAAGGTAAGTCAGGTGAACTGACCTACTTAAGATGGAAACCCACACCCTAATACAAGTGACCCTATCATATACTAACATGTCCAAGATCCTTTCTTTTGACTATTTTTTTGTTTCCATTTTATTCACTAGTTTCTTACTTTACTTTCTTCCTCACATTCTTCTCTACTTTATTTATTTCTTTCATCCCTATTCTTAGTTAATTTTTTCCCTTTATTATCCTCTCCTCTCTTCCCGATATAAACTCCCTTCTCTCATTCATATGATAGAGAGAACACATAGAGAAGAGAATGATAGAAGATAATATTTGAATTTATAGAAGCTATGGAGTAACTTTGAAGAATCCAAATTATCCATAAAGTTTTAGAGCTGTTACCTGGTACCTCTACAAGTCTTAGAAAGAAGATCTATATCCCTTCCTCTATGAACTTGAATCATATTTAGAATATTGCATGTATCTTTAAAATTCCTAATCCCAATTTCTCATACATATTCTCGAGCCTCACTCACATAGCATATGAAGCCTATTTTCATTCCTCCCAAATATATCCCAATTTATAGCTTCCCTTGCCATCGAGTGGAATACACAAGGATGGAAGAGGAGAAGGAACTTCATATAAGATTTGGATCCTCTAAGAATCCCTTTAACAATAGTTACATATAATCTTAAAAAATTATTCTAGGTTATTTAATTCCAAAATCATATTTGATTTAAAAGTTTTATTTTTTTTAGTACAATTATATTACTTCAATTTTCCCAAGGATTGTAACACTTCGTTTCTCATTCTTAGTTTATAATATAATTAGGTAAAATTATATTTGAATTAAATTTTTGCATCTTGTAAATAGATTAGAAGCTTCTTGGAAATCTTTTCTTAAAAATAAAAATTCCATAAATATAGCATAGATTGCTTATAAAAGTCATATAAATAATAATCAATACAAGAAGATAACTAGTTCATGCTTTATTTCAAACAAAGGAAAAACAAATAGAATGTTTTCTTTTCTCAACTTTCAAAAGCACACAAAATAGGAAGTAAATATCCCTTGATTACATCATGAGGAATTCAACACATTAAACAAGATTTTAAGTAAATCAAACACTCCAATGTCAACAAAGTAAGAAAACACATTGAAATTACTCTCCTTCGAGTTTCCTATCTCTGACTTGTATTTTGATGCCTGTTGTATTTAATGATCAAGGAATACTAGATTGAGTTAGTTTTGGATGAACCTTAAGAGAATTTACCCATTCTTAGGTAAATATAAGAAGATATCAATCAAAGAGGAATAAGGGAAGAGTTTCATGTCCTCCATAATAAGGTCTACAAAATCTTCTAGATTGATATTTAAAGTAGTACTATGCTATTGAGATTTCATTATGAGTTGAACGAATTATTTTGGTCATATTCCATAGAGATGGGAATAATTATTGGTTTGATCTTCCTTCACTTGAGAAGCTTACTTCCTTGTAGGTGTAGAGAAGGGGGATTCACTACTCATGAGTTCTCTTCACTCAGAGAGCCTCATGGGGTGAACTTCCCTAAACTACCTCAATGAACAATGTGAACGTTCTAGAATCAGAAAGAGCAGGTCAACGAGATTCTCTAGACAAATTGATAAGCTCTCAGCCAAAGGATGGAAGTGCAGAATACAGATGATAGCACGACGTGCTAGCGTCCCAAAGGCACACTGTCATCTCGTACGAACCAAAGAGCGAGTTTATCAAAAAAAATTATAGAGTGACTACTGGCGATCTGATTGCTAAGAACTCCTAGAATATAGGGAAATGACATAAAAGTGATAAAGCTAAAATACAAAATAGAAATGATAAAGAGAGTAAGAGATAGGAAGAAAATAATCACAACCACGCAAGTGGTGAAGCCTCTCGCATGAGAATGTCTTCAATACCTGCACACAAGAGAGAGAGAGAGAAATTGTTGGGGCTGTATAGGGGATTGCTCAGTCAAACCCCCATTTTGGTGTTCCCATCTCCACAGACAACTAGATAGATAGAGAGAAAAGTATGAAAAAGAAAGAACACAAAAGCATTACAAAATAGTGTTATGCTACTCAACCAAATAATAGAGGAGAGGAGTGGAAATATTACCACCTCCACCAAGAGCGCTCAAGGCTAATGGTGGAGAAAATGAGAGGAACTCAAGCCTCTGCTGTAAGGGTGTTTTTTCCACACTTGCTCTATTAAGTTGATAGAGTGTTGATGTTGCTACTATGGACTGTAAAGTGCTGCTTGAGAGTGGTCGATTGAATGCTAAGAGCTTGTAGAAGCTATAGAATCTGTAGAAGAGATTGTGAAGGGCCCAAATGAATGAAGAAGAGGTCAATTTGAAGGATGAATGAAGAAAATGACCATATTCGAGTCGGTCGACTGAAGAGGGCATTACAAGTCGACCCCCAATGGGAAGTGTAATTCCTTTGTAGGCTCCAGCTGCAGGAATCTGCTAGGGACGTAAGAACTATCAAATTTAACTAGGACAATGATGAAATTAAGGGACAACGACAACTACATTACTAGGACAAGGCTATCAACTTCTTTTCCCCACTGAGTGCAAAGCAAGAATGAGCCGAGGTAGGTGATGGGAAAGGTCTTGTAATAGTGAGAAGAGGATGTTCTACAACCATTACATGATAGAGGAGGGGGAAATAAGGCTAGGAAATCACACGATGAAATTCGTTGCCATCAAAGTGAAAGTTTTTCAATATTAATTGGAATGCATGACACTCATCAGGACCGTGTCACAGAATTTGATGATATGCACAATGTGGGACTTTTACATCCTTAGGATAGAGGACTAGTCTATTCATAGGTGGCAATGTTATTAATTCTTTGTTCAAAAGAAATTGTAGTTTATGTTCACTTTCAGGCGGTGAGCGGGGAGGTTGTAGCTTTTGTAACTTGTAAGGTCTTTTGCGTTGGCTAGATTCACCAACTTCTCTAGTTGAAGGTTGATAAGGGGGACCTAGGGAGATCCTATCGTCCTTTTCATTGTTATGAATCATTGGATTTTCTTTAGGAAGAAGAACATTGATATCAGGATGATGATCTAAGATAACCGTTCCATCGCTACAAAGTCTTAGATATTCTTTGGGAACATTCTTGTTGTGAGGGGGATCTTGATATCCTATCCCTTTTGTATTTTCCTCAGTTGTTATTTTCTCTAGGATTTGATGAATGTCATGTTCATTTGTTGTATCACATCCTTGTTTACTCAATATTGTCAAACCTTTTCCATATGTTTCTTCAAGATTGATGGGAGTGTTTGTTACTTTGTTATCATAAAATGGTAGAGTGTTTGCTTCCCTAGAGGAACTAGGTTCACCTGTTGTAGGGAACTTAGGTTCATCTTTTGTTTCAAGATGTAAGTAACCAAACATCTCAAGAGGTGGTATGGTGGGGAGGTTCGACCATTTCATGGATGTGTAAAAGGATGCATTAGCTTCAAGGTTATCAAGACAATCATTTAGGAACTTATTCATGTTGTCATCATCTTCTCCAATGATGTCAACATCATGAGGATGACATGTGCATTAGGAGTTGAGTGAGCATGAGTGAGTTCAATTTTGTTAGGGTCATTTTCAAAGGCACAACTTGATATATCCACTAAGGACTTTAATGATATCCAAATTTTTCTAAGGAACATATCCATGATGCAAATTTTAGATGCGGGTGATCCCACAATACTGGTTCACAATTTTTGGCCAAACTGGACACTGAAATGATTTTTTCTAATTAAATCTTCACTTTTGGGCACCTATAGCGGGTAAACCATGAGGAATTTGAAGATGATGCAAACTAGTGATTTGTGACATTTTATCTATAGATTCTAAATATATTTTTTTCAAAATTTTAGAATCAAATTGTACTTCTTTTTCCATCTCCTTTAAAAACAAGTTTTTTTTAGTAAACACCATTTTTAAGGAGTGAAGCTCACTGTATACAACATAACTTTTTTTCCATGAAGCATAAAATTATAATTTTTTCCAAATTTAGATTTTTAATTATGATATCTAGTGCTTTCATTTGGTTTCAGAGTGTTTTATTGAATATTTTTTCCTTAATCAAGTTTGGAAGTCAAACTAATTACAATTTAGACATAGGCGGACTGTATACACCATAACTTCTTTGTATGTATCAAAATTCACTTTTTTTTGTTGGATCAAGGATTTCAATATCTAGTGCACTAATATTTTTCAAAATTTGTTTTTGATAATGTGCTATTTCTCCACATGTACAAAATAGAGAGCTTGATTTTTGATGAAAAACCTACATTCACAAGAAATAAAAAATAAATATAATAATAAAATTAAATTTATTTAAAATTATACTTTTGGGGAAGCTTATAATAATGAATAAATACTTACAAAAAATAAATTTTAAATGAATTCATTTGATCCCCCAAAAGGTAAATCAAAAGTGGTTTTTTATCAGCATTTTGATAGGTGTAAAAGAGACTATGTTATAGGTATGGTTTAAAACTAGCAGGGTTCTATCCAAGGGGGTTTGATCTAAGGTGGTTTGATCAAACCCTCTTCAATTGGAATCCTTAAAATTGAGATTTTTAAGGCTTAAATCATTATATTTTCTAAAAATATGTGATTTCAGCAAAAATCAGAATCTCCCAAAAATTGTAAACCGACATTGTGGGATCACCCATGCTAAAATAATACAACAATGTTGTAAATGCAATTTTGATTTTAAGCAATGGACAAGATGAATGTATGTATGCTAAATGCAATGAATTGAATGAAACAAAAAATCTGCAAACTGAAACAGAAAAGTGACAGCAAAAAATAGAGACTCATAATTTGAACTGCAAATGCCAAAAAATGTAGTGAAAAACATGGTAGGGGAATGATTCACCCAAGGTGTCGAATGAGTCCAGGTATTACTTTTTTGAAAATTTTCAAAATTTTTGAATTGAATTTTTTGCTTTTTATGTTTTTTGATGCAAATCTGAGATGCAAATGTAGAATTTTATTGATTTTCAATGAAATTAAGTGCAATAATGCAAGCTAAATGAGCTTTTCACTAATGCAAAAATTGAAACCCTAGAATGCAAATTAACTAATGCAAGACTTAATACAATGTTAATGCAAGATAAATCTAGGATGTAAATGCACTCTAAATCAGAATTATGATGCTTTAAATGCAGGTTCACCAAAATGAAAAGATGAAAATTGTGTGCTCTCTTTCGCTTCTAGGGTTTTCGACCTAAAAGGAGAGAGGTCAATTTCCTTACTCTTTTCACTCAAGAACAAGCCCTTGAGATTTCAATGTAAAGGAGATTGAAATCTGGAAAAGGGATTGTTCTAGGTAATTGAAAGATGTCAAATGAGGGGTTCACCACCAAGTGTAAACTTGGAAAATACAATGAGTTGCAAAACACAATGTGGTATGTAAGGTTACCTAGAAAGATGAAAAAAATACAATAAAAAGCTATGAAACTAAAAGTGTGCACCTAGAAGATTGAAGAAGGCAGGATGAAGGTCTAGATCACTAAAAAATATATTGTTTATGTTGACTGGGACTCATTCTCGAAGCTAGGTGACTCATTCCAATTTCCAAGAAAATGCCCTAGAGCAGGTTTCAACCAAAAGGGTATCCAAATCTGTAAAAATCTTGATTAAGCCTATACAGTGGGACTCATTCGCCAATAGTGGCGAATCAGTCCACTTTTTCTTTTCTTAAAGTTTTGAACTGGATTTTGTGTCTCTTGGTTTGCTATGCTCTTTTTGATTGGTTTTAGAAACCTGAATATGCAAAATACTATTTGTAGGTCTTCTCCAAGCTTCTCCAATGTTGAATTACAACTTTGACAACTTTGGAGACTTGACAACTTTTCTCCAACTTAGCTTCTTGATAAATCTGCAACCTAGACTTGCAAATCACACACAAGAAGAGGGGAAAATGTTGTGGGGTTAGAGAATAGGGTTTTGCCTTGGTCAAACCTCTTTTTGGTAATCAAATCTTGAAATGAAAGAAAATGTAAAGGGAGAATGATGAATGAAAAAAAAAATGTTGCAACTCACCAAACCCTAGTAATAAGGTGTTGCGATTATGCTTGAAATGGCTGCAATGGATGTGGTCTTTGACTCTTGCTTGATGTTGATAGATCTTGAATGTAATTCTTACTTGAATCATGAACTATACATCACAATTGTTAGCACAATAACAAACATGAAGAATGCAATCTTTGATATGATGATTGATGCTTGAAGAATGTTCTTGAATGCTGGATAATCTTCCCTTGAATGCCTTGAATGCTCTTGTGAATGCTTGAAGTCTTGTAAACTTGCTAAGTGATCTCTCTTGAATGCTAGGTATGTTAGGATTAAAATGAGTGAAAGAACCTTGTATTTACACTCAATTATGCAAGAATTTTTAAAATTGCAACACTACAAGCTGACATCAAATCTAGGAGAATAAAATCCTGCCAAAATTTTGATTTAAATTTGAATTTTGGTCACACGAGACTCATTCGTGCAAGGTGGTGAATGAGTCCCATCATATGGGAACATAAATGAAAAGTGTTTAGAAATGTGTGAAACCTGCATCGGGCCCAAAAAGACCTAGGTGGGACTCATTCGCCCAAGGTGGTGAATGAGTCCTAGACACTAAATCTGAGCCACACAAGCTAGGAACACCTAAATTATTATTGATCAATGATTGGTGTCGAGATTATCCTTGAAAAGATGCAATAAATGAGGTTTGTGGATGTAAAACAGGGCCAATTAAAGCATAAAATCCCAATTATTAATGACAAGCCTAGAGGAATGTGAAATTATGTTACAACACTTTACAACACTCCAAATAAGGCAAGATTAATGTTAATTATGATTAAAGTTATGTTTATTATGCTTAGTTAATTGATAAAACCTTAGAAAAGTGTGAAAGTGTGTTACAACACTTCACAACACTTTAGCAAGGCACCATTGAAATCCATTAGTTCACAAGGGCCCAAGTTTTAATGTGAATGTGTTATCGGGTGATCCCACAATGCTGGTTTATAATTTTTGGGAGATTCTGATTTTTGTTGAAATCACATATTTTTAGAAAATATAATGATTTAAGCCTTAAAAATTTCCATTTGAAGGATTTAAATTTAAGAGGGTTTGATCAAACCACCTTAGATCAAACCCCCTTGGATAGAACCCTTCTAGTTTTAAACCATACCTATAATGAAATCTCCTTTACACCTATCAAAATCCTGATAAAAAACCACTTTTGATTTATATTTTGGGGGATTAAATGAATTTATTTAAAATTTATTTTTTGTAAGTATGTAGTCCTTATTATAAGCTTCCTGAAAACTATAATTTTAAATAAATTTTATTCTATTATTATATTTTTTATTTATTTCTTGTGAATGTAGGTTTTTCATCGAAAATCAAGATCTTTGTTCTGCACATGCGGAAAAATAGAAGATTATTATTTTTTTGTTTGAAAAATATGAGTGCACCAAATATTGAAGTCCTTGATTCAACAGAAAAAGATAAAATTAATTTTGATACATACAAAAAAAATTATGTGTTATACGGTCTGCCTATGTGTGAATTGTAATTGGTTTGAATTTGAAACTTGATTAAGGAAACAATATTCAATAAAATAATATAAAACCAATTGAAAGTACTAGATATCGTACTTAAAAATTTAAATTCTAAAAAATTAGAATTTTATCCTTCATGAAAAAAAATTTATCTACCATACGGTGAACGTCACTCCTTAAAAATGGTGTTTACTGAAAAAAACTAGTTTTCGAAGGAGATGGAAAAAGAAGTGCAATCTGATTCAATTTTTTTTGAAAAAAATATATTTAAACTCTACAGAAAAATTTCACAAATCACTAGTTTGCATCATCTTCAAATTCCTCATAGTTTAGCCGCTATAGGTGCCTGAAAGTGAAGATTTAATTAGAAAAAAATAGTTTAGTGTCCAGTTTGACCAAAAATTGTAAACCAGTATTGTGGGATCACCCTATCCACATTACAACACTAAATCAAGGCAATATTAAACCAAAATCCACAAGGAGGACTCAAACAAGTGTGAAAATATCCAAGGACTCATTTTTTGACACTACAAGATACACCACAAAAGAACTGTTGATATTTTGCAATTTAGGTGATCTTCATATTGTCTTTCCTTTAGAGTTCTTTTACAAACCAGACTTTTTAATGTAATTTGAAGGTGATATTTCATTATTTTCTTCAAATTTATCAATGATAGACTTTACTAACCTTGATGCCATCTTAAAATTTCAATTTTCTTACTAAAATTATATTAAAATTATGATTTTAAACAAGAAGACAATTTAATTTTAGAATCTATAGAAAAATTTCACAAATCACTAGTTTGCATCATCTTCAAAATCCTCATAGTTTAGCCGCTATAGGTGCCTGAAAGTGAAGATTTAATTAGAAAAAAATAGTTTAGTGTCCAGTTTGACCAAAAATTGTAAACCAGTATTGTGGGATCACCCTATCCACATTACAACACTAAATCAAGGCAATATTAAGCCAAAATCCACAAGGAGGACTCAAACAAGTGTGAAAATATCCAAGGACTCATTTTTTGACACTACAAGATACACCACAAAAGAACTGTTGATATTTTGCAATTTAGGTGATCTTCATATTGTCTTTCCTTTAGAGTTCTTTTACAAACCAGACTTTTTAATGTAATTTGAAGGTGATATTTTATTATTATCTTCAAATTTATCAATGATAGACTTTACTAACCTTGATGCCATCTTAAAATTTCAATTTTCTTACTAAAATTATATTAAAATTATGATTTTAAACAAGAAGACAATTTAATTTTAAAATATCCCTTAAAAAAGTTTTAAGTTTTTCAATCAAACATCTAATACATTGAATAATTCTCGAACTTAAAAAGTGATGTGATCAATGCTAATACAGTTTTAATAAATACTTCATAAATAAAGAGGTCTAATTTTCATCATATAAGCCTTCATTTACTATTAGTTATGCGTGTAGCTATATTTGAATGCACATCTATAACAATACTCTATTTTATTTCATGTAATCTCTTATTAGCTTCAATTCAATAAAAGAAAAATCTATTAAGGATCATCTACAGTTATCATGGATCCATGAAATATTTACTCCATGCACTAATTCCTGCCATACAATAATCCATGCTTGGTTTATATTTTTGATTGGAAACAATTTCTCCATAAGTCCAAAACTTTTGGACCAAGCCTAGAAATCTATACATACATTATTTACTTATCTTTGTTCATTTTAGAACGCCATTATAAACATGTCTATGCATCACATAGGTTTTTCCTTATCATTTGTTTGTTTCCTTTGTTTTAGTGTCATAGATCATTGAAATAACTAATTTCTCGCCTTGACTTTATTCTCTCCTCACCAAAAAAATCAATGCCCGAAAAGGGTCCCAAAAGAATATTTTCATCTTTGTCATGGGTTTCTTACAATGGAAGTTGTAGTTGAATAATTTTATTTACAAAGTATCCTGGGATTCTAATGTAGTTGAATTCCTTATTCCCATTTATGTGTGGATTTAGTCTTATTTGGAATGAAAGTGCTTATTCCCATTTATGTATGGATACAATATATATATTTTTTAAAAGTGGCAAGCCACTAAACTTTTATTGTAAGGAATACAAGAAATACAATTTGATGCTCCTCAAGAGAAGCATTAAAAATTTTGCAATCCGACTGTCACAATACAAAAAATGCCAAGGTGTTGAAGAAGTTTCCAAAAATCGAGCTCACAAAATAGAGCAGTGCAACAGTACGTAGGTAATGTTTACCCATAAAAACATATAAAAGCTCCTCAAGAGCAGTTTTACAAAATTTGCAAATCGACTATTACATTACAAGAACGAAAAAAACCCAAAGCAGTGCAAATATACCATGAAAAAAATGAAGTTCGATTGAGTGCAATTTCCTGCAAGAAACAACCTGCCACGCAACGAATAAAATAGCCATGACCTGAGAAGAGATGCATCTAAAAGCCAAAAGGTGGTTCAAGACAAAAACCTTCGAGAATCACAAAAAAGCTTTGAGAAACACCAAGTATTTAAGGAAGCCAAAAGAAATTGTCATTAGCATATAATTATTGCCAAAATTAAAGTCGAAAAGATCCCATGTGACAAAATGAAGAAACTAGAAGAAGAGGAAGTAGAACTTTTCAAGTGCAACTTTCAGCAGAGGAAGTTATATCAACAGGAGGCAGGAAAAAAAGGGACATCATGAGGTTCGACAAGAGCATGTCAAATTAGGAATTTGATGACATCAAACAAATTTTGCAAGCTATCATAAATCGAATTCCCTAGGAAGCCTCTCAACTTGCTAAGTCTTCCATTAAATTCACTTGGGCAATCATCAATTAGCCTGTGTGCCATCAAGCATAATAACCTTACAGTGAGATTTTATTTGCAAGTAGGTGTTGATGCCAAAGGATGCCACCAATCTCATTGGTGCCATAATGGATGTCATATCCTTCTAGAGCTGGTTGAAGAGTTGATAAGGGGTAGATATGAGACAAAAGGTATGAACCTGCCAAGAAATTGACCATCTCCACACAACATAAAACATCCATCAGGTTTGAAACAAATCTTGAAGCAACCTCGCGCAGTAGCGCCATGGCATGGAAATCCAACCAATCCCACCCTGGGAACGTGAAGATGGCTTCTGCAACTTGGTTGCATTCAATCCCAAAAGTTCTACACAGTTTCTCAATTGTGAAGGGAGAGCTATCCCTAATTTTGTGCATTATGGAAGGAACAAGAACTCTAAACGAGCTTTCCATATTCACAACACATCATGAGCTCTTTTTCATTTAATTCAACATGTTAAATAAATTTAGAATAAAAATATTAAAAGTGATTTAAAATGTTATTGAATGGTTAATAAATTTATATTCTTATTCAATGAAAGTGTTTATTCTCATCTAAGCATGGATTAATATTTGTTTTCATTTGTGTGGACATTTTTCTTTGTGGTCAAAGTTAGATGGTTTATTGTTGAACAAATTTAAAATATAAATTATTAAAATTAATTTAAAATGTTTTGATCAGATTAAGAGGGGTAGGGCTCATACCCTTTTACAAAACAACCATCGAGGAAAAACAAGGGGCTCACGAGAAGTAAAATTCCTAGAAAGAGAAAAAATAAAGAAACAACATTAATTGATCAACAAAAAAAACAAGCAGAGCAAAATCAGTAGGGGACCAAAACAGTCACTGCTCTCCCAAAAGACTGAAACCACTAATTGCCTGCCACTCCTTAGCGAGGAAGTGGAGCTTCTCCTCAAATGATAGGGGTCCCATTTGAATAGGCTAGGTCTCCATGGCAGTGTTCTAGCCTGCACTACCCACCACCTTACCTTTTTTCTAGGTGTGGCTATTGAGTGATCCCACAATACTAGTTTACAATTTGTGGCCAAACTGGACACTGAAACAATTTTTTCTAACTAAATCTTCACTTTCGGGTACCTATAGCAGATAAACGTGAGGATTTTGAAGATGATGCAAACTAGTGATTTGTGACATTTTTTCTATAGATTCTAAATATATTTTTTTCAAAATTTTTGGAATCAAATTGTACTTTTTTTCCATCTCCTTCGAAAACTAGTTTTTTTCAGTAAACAACATTTTTAAGGAGTGACGCTCACCATACATACAACATATTTTTTTTTCCATGAAGCATAAAATTCTATTTTTTTCAAATTTAGATTTGTAACTACGATATCTAGTGCTTCCAATTGGTCTCATAGTGTTTTATTGAATATTTTTTCCTTAATCAAGTTTCAAAGTCAAACCAATTATAATTTAGACATACGCGGACCGTATACAACATAATATTTTTTGCATGTATCAAAATTTAGTTTCTTTTTTGTTGGATCAAGGACTTCAATATCTAGTGCACTCATATTTTTCAATTTTTTTTTTATAATCTGCTATTTTTCCACATATGTAGAACAAAGAGCTTGATTTTCGATGAAAAACCTATGTTTAATAAAACTAAAAAAAATAAATACATAACAAAACCAAAACATATTTAAATTATATTCATTGGATAGCTTATTTCGAGGACTACCATCATCCAGTTGGGTATGTGAAGTATACTCTATTTTCATCCTCAACCTGAGCTTCAAAGGGCAAAAATCTAGAGTTTTTTTGTGCCAGAGTTTGGGAAGGTGGGAAAAGGGGGGTTCGAGCAAACCTAAGGGGTCCAAGTGAACCCCCTTTCCACAACAAGAAAATGTGGGTTCCCATATTTAATGGGTTCGCTCGAACCTAGAGTTCGTTCGAACCCCCAAAAACCATTTTTTTTTAATGGGGTCATATTTGGAACTTTTCCTTCCTCACTCAAATTGTAAACCACTTTTGTGGGTTTACCCATCAAGATCACCCTCTACCACCCTTTTACCATGATTGTTCCAAATTTCTTGTTGAAAAACTTGGATGGTCAGAGTGGTATTCTTCATAGTCTACTTGGTGTAATTAGTAATCTCTTTAAGACACTGCATAGTTTTGTCTTGGTTGTTATGAATAGTAGCAATATCTTGCTTCAATTTCATTTTATCTTCCTTCATTCCCACAAGAGCCCTGAGCTCATCTGTCTCCTTGTCTCAATTGGCCCAACAATCAAATGAATTAGCAAGGGAGGAAAGCATATCCCAATGCCCGCTTTCCTCAAGCTCACCTAGCCATGGAGCTTGTTGGTCAAGCACCTTGTTTTCTAGCACCTAATTTTTTTCCTTAACAGTAATAAGCTGACCCAAAAGCCACTTGAAGATAGCATTCCAGATGTTGAAAATCATTGAAATTTCAATTATTTTATTCTGGAGGGGATCATAGGAAGCACAATTATCATTAACCACATTGGGATCAGTAAGGTCCCATCTAGATTAATGCAAAGTTTAGGAGAATTCTAGGGACTAGGTGGGTTAATGCTAGGAGGGGTGTTGGGGACATCAAACACCTCTTCATGAGTAGGGGAACACGTGGGATAATTTCTAGGGGTAGGATTCCAAGACTCATCATCTGAGTTATCCAATTGATCAAAGCTAGAGGTGGAAGTATGAGTGGCCATGAGAAATGACACACTTTTAATGGGGTTGGGAGGGGTTCTATCATTAGCAGGGGTTTTTTCTCGGCCATGGGTGATGCGGTGAGTGGTGGGTAGGGTTTCATGTCCAGGGTAAAAGTTGGATTTGGGCCCTCAAGGGGATTGGTGGGGTTGTAAATGACCAAAGTGTTCCTTTTGAGAGTGGTCAGGGAGGGTAACAAAGTGGCCTAGTGATGGTAGAGGCATAAAATTAAACCCTGGTGAATGGGGAGATTTTTACCTTTACCATGGACATTCTTAATGGACTATTCAAGTGATAAAATAATCTATAAAGTGAAATTCATTTTGTAATTATAGTGGAAATGGTTAAGCATGGGAAAGAGATGGGCATGAAAATGACAAAAATGACCCTCAAGCGTGACATACCTCATCAACACCTCAATAACTTATCTCCAAATCTTGGGAAGGTCAACCCTATTGTATCTATTTTGAAGTCTATTAAAATTTTTCCCATCTTTCAAAAATCTCTCCATATCTTTCTAGTAGTGTTATTTAGGCTTTCATGGGATGCAAGCACCGTCCAACGAAAGCCCCATCACCTCCGCAATCAACTCGACGTTCATTGTGAATCATCACGGTTCGCTAATGGTGATGATGCCATCCTTTCAAGAGTTTGCAAACTCAACAAATAATTTGGGGTCATGCCCCTTCATGGGCCCCACAAACGAGGCCAACTTAGCTCATTGAATAATAGGCCAAACCTCCTTATCCTTCTTCCACATCTCGCAACTAGTAGATTTTTCCTGGACTAGCTCACCTACCATGGAAAAATTTGCAAACAACCAAACAAGATAAATAGTTCCATAGAAATTTCGAGAACAATACTAGAGCCAAGAATAAAAAGGCTTGTGAAAAGACTGCTTAGTGAAGTTAATTTTCCATAATGGTAAATCCTAGAAAATAAAAAAGGGGGTTGATAGAAGATCCAACTCAATATCTTTTCTGTAGTATTTTGACATCATTTTTAATTAATTCACAAACACGTCTGGGGATATGTGAGAAATTATCCTAGATAACTGAATTTGGAGTAAAAATGAGAAGGTTATCTAGTGCATCCACAAATTTTTTGTGATTTCTAAACATGTGAGAAGATCTACTATTCCCAAGAGAAATCATGAGATTATGAGCTAATAGGATGGGGTCCTAGAGGGACCAATAGGGTTTACCCTTCCCTATTAGTAAAATAATGGTGTTTCTAGAGTTTCCCTCAATTTCCAGGTTGGAAAAGTCAACATTCACGACAATTCAAATACCGTAGAATGTCATCGCCACCTCAGCAAATATGGAAGATTGGATGCCAATATTTACCACATACACTAATTTTTTTTTCCCATTATGATCACGGATGACCCCACCCCCACCCGCTTGACCCGGGTTATGTTTGGCCGAGTCATCAAAGTTAAGCTTAAAATTAAAATTTAAAATGTTATTGAATGGTTAATAAATTTATATTCTTATTCAATGAAAGTGTTTATTCCCATTGATGCATGGATAAATAAATATTTGTTTTCATTTGTGTGGACATTTTTCTCTGTGGTCAAAGTTAGATGGTTTATTGTTGAATAAATTTAAAATATAAATTATTAAAAGTAATTTAAAATGTTATTGAATGGTTAATAAATTTATATGTATAAAGAGTTTTGTTAATGAAGTGTTATGCATTCATGTTTTTTTGGTTAAAGTTATTTTTTCTAGTGTTTCTTCAATAAAATTTATATATGTATTTATTGACTATTTAATAGAATTATTTATATATTTGATCCTTGAATAACATCTTTAGATGATTTTAATAGTTTATAAATTATTTATCATAATATTTTATTTGAATTGAATATCAATTAAATTTTAAGAAAATTTTAAATATAGGGTCAAAGTCAACCCTAACAACTATAATATTCATCAACAGGTAGTAATATCATGATACATTCAGCTTATAAAAATTTATTGATCTCAAACTATTATCTAACTTATCTCTTAATCACTATCACAACTCATCTACCAACTAGACAATAGATACATTTATTACAATAATACAAAGACAAACGTTTATCACATAGACATATAATATGTATGAAAAACACTTTACTCTTTATTTTTTAGATCTTGACAATTCATTAAAAAAAATTTAAGCCCTAGAATAGGTCTTATATTTTAATGCTATCATTTCATTTCCATTTGACTTGCAATTGTCTTGTCAAATTTGAGGCATTGTTTCAAATGGAAATTCATTATAAGAATTGCAAGTAGTCATTCATTTCTTTTGATGCCATAATTTCAATTCTATAATGATGAAATTACATTAATTTTACTTATATTATTATTTTATTTTTATTTTCTTAAGAGTTATTGATTTAAGTTATTTTATCAAACTAACTAAATTTTTATTTATTTTAGTTTTGCAATCATAATAAAAGATATATGCATGCTATTTAATAAACATGAACTAAAATACCGTTTATCTCAAAAATTATTGGATTAAATTTTTTAGTATTATTGCAAGCTTTACATAGATGTACACTTTACACTTTACCATTTTTCTTCTCCAAATATCTTTCTTATTTGTGACAAATATATTTTGGTGTTGGAAGAACCACTCATTGAGAGTCATGAGAATCTTGTTTCTCCCTCTCCTAATGCTTCTCCCACTTGGGAAGATATAATTTAACAAAAGGATGCAATCATTGGTAAGCAAGAAAATAATATTTGTTCTTCTCTAGGTACCTTCCCTACTTGTGATGAAGATATCTTAGAAGAATCAACAATTGAATGCCATGAAAATATTTTTTTCTCCTCTCCTAAACACCCTCCTACTAGGGAAGATATCATGGTGCAAGAGGATGATATCATTGATAGATATCTTTCAAACAATAATAATGTGGATTCCTTGTATGAAGATGATAAGGTGACATTAGACTTCCCCTCACAAAAAGATCATCAAAATAAGGATAATTCTGATGAGGTTTTGATCATTAGATCTCCCTTGATTATTAGACCTCTTGAGAGTCTAATCATTGGAGCTCATAAAGAGTCCTATAATCATTGGACCTCCTAAGAGTCCTTTAATTATTAAACTGCCCAAGTCATCTCCTCATCCACTTCTTATCATAGGACCACCACAACCTCCAAGAACTATTTTTAATTTTATAAGGCAACTTACTAGTAACAATGTTTCACAACAATCAAGTTATCGTAATGTTTCTCATACATATAACATAAGGAATAATAGGAAACCAAAAACCATACCTACATCATTAACATTACCCCAATCTATCTTTCCTAGTGCTCCTCGTTTTCCTTTGTACAATGGAAAGGAGTATGATATTGTGGAACAACTTAAAAACACTCCTGCAAAGATTTCCTTATGGGATCTTATTCAAGCTTCACCTAATTACCATGACATGCTTCAAAATGATTCACAACAAGTTTTTATCACTCCTAGTGTGCAACCAAATGATGTAGAAACCCTAATTCAAGGTATGAACTCGGTCAAATGAGACATTACCTTTCATCAATATGAGTTACCTCCATTATAAGTGCAAAAACAAAATGAAGATTTCATGGTAATGGTTGTCATTAATAAGTGTGGGATAAAATAGAATCTCATTGATAATGGTTCGGCTCTTAATGTGTGTAGTGTAAACCTTTTAGATAGGATTGGAGTGGACAAGGCTATGATTGAACTTGATTCTTTATCTGTTTATGGATTCAATAATGTGGGAAAACATCCACTTGGTGTGATAACATTGCCTATTATCTAGTTGGAAAGATCACATTGTAAACTCCTATTCATGTCATGCCCGATAATCTTTGATATAATATTCTTTTGTGTAGACCTTGAATTCATGAAATGAATGTGATACCTTCAACTCTTCATCGTTTAATGAAATATGTCTATAACAACAAGGTATATACAATCAAGGCTGACCCTCACCGAAAAATTTGTTTGCATATTGAGAGAGACAAGGAATGTTCTTTGAAAATGTTGATGCCAACTTCAAAAGTAAAACCCATGCAAGAGGAAGAAAAAGCGAAGAATATTGATGAAGAAACAAAGTTATTAGATAATTTTTGGGGTTCCTTAGATTTTACACCTACATCCATGGGATAATACACGATTACACACAAACCAAGAAAAGAGAAAGAAGTTGCCATAATATCCACACAAGTTGAGTCATCAAAAGCACATGTGAGTACAAATTTTAGCAAAGAAGAAGAAAACAAAACTTAAACATCCACATATGAAGAGTATGATCACGAGAAACCACCAAATCAAAAAGAAATGGAAAAAATTATGGAAGAGGCTATGAGCTCTTGAAACAACTTGGCTATAATGGAAAAGGATGTGGTGCTATAGAACAAGGTATATTTGTCCCTATAGATCTTTACACACAAGAAAAAACTAGTGGTCTTGGTTATTGTCCCTCAAAAAAAAATAAAAGCATCAAAAAAGCCTTCACTTAATATCAACACTCTTACAAAAGATTCTTCTAAGACAACTTAAACCTTGGTGCATCCTGAACAGATAGATACTACATGTGGGAATATCTCATTGCATATGCACCAAATTGATACTTTGCCTACTCATTATAATCAATAAAATTAGTTGTTGCTCCTTATCATGTGGTAGTTGTAGTATCATAACATATTCACTACCATGCATGAGGGTATATAAGCTTGGATTTATGAAATTATATTTCCTTTTTAAAAGGAGCAAAATATCATCGTCCATTTTTTATCTCACCTTTTTCCCTTGGGGGGTAGGGGGTTAGGTAGCTTTGTCCCAGTATAACACTTATCATTGTCTCTTTTGACTAGTTGACTACCTTTCATGTATATATAAGAGCAAAATTGGGATGTGGTTGACATGCCTTAAGTTGGCTCACATGTGATGTACTTTTCTTTCTATGTTATCTTTAGCATTGCATTGTGGGGGCAACCCCTTTTCATGATGCAACTTTATTTGGAAACATATGTTTGGCATAGAGCTTTCTGAATAAAGCTCTCATGTATTGGAATTTATTGTGTTCTACTTTAAATTAATTTCTCACAACATGGTGTTTAGCAATTTCTTTAAAGTGGGGGCATACACTTCCCAACTCATTGTTTGCTTCAAAGTGTGGTCTTCTTACTTCACGTGATGTGTCTTCTTGGTGATGACATTGGGTTTAATGTTTCTCAAGAGCAAAAACTTTCTTGGTATATGGTATTCCTCTTAGCGATGATGCTACAACTTCCATTCCATAAGTTATGAATATTTTATGCTTGACTAGTCATCTCTTAGAGACATTATGCATGATGTCCCCTAAGGTGAAACCTTTGATGAACTAAGAAAAACCCCTTTGAATATCCTATCCTATTGCATGTACAACCTTTTTCAAGGACACTAGAAGCATAACACAACTTGCTTTCAAGTGAATACTTTATTTTTTCCAAGACCACCAAGCATAACACAACTTTCTTGCTAGTGGAGCCTTTATGTTTTTTCATGGTCACCAAGCATAATACAAATTGCCTGCTAGTGGATCCTTTCTCATGAGTTCCTAGCATAACCTAGCTTGTTAGCTGTGTGACCATTTCTATGGCACCTTATCAAAGTTATCAGGAGGAAAAAATTTAGTACAATTAGTACAATGGAAATCTATAGACCTGGCATGACTTCCCATTAGTCACATTTTGGGGCTCACCTAGTGGACAACGGATTTCACTAGCTCATGTGAGTATATATTTGTTTGCATAGTGGACAATGGGTTTCCACTTGTGAACATTACTTTTGGACAAATATCTAAGCCTTGATCCATACCGATTGGACAAACAATTGAGGCTTGATCCACCCCCTTTTCTCTTGGCATCAATTTTGGCATTATATGTTTGTGTATCTTGTCTTGCTGCTTCATATCATACATTCTTGTGTGTTGCTTTATGATTATGTTGGTTTTCCATGGGATCTTGATCCTAGGACTTGGCCACCTCCTTGATCTTTGTCATCCCATGCCATCAAAATTTGTGCACTTGGACCCCTCTTGACGCATATTTGTCTACTTTAGTGTGAGTTTGAGCATAAGGCTCATCCTCTCACTAAAGTGGGGGCTAAATGTAGTGTAGAAAAATGTACTCCTTTACATTTTTACACTATGTTTTGGTCCTTTAATTAATTGGACTTAATTAAGCCTCTAATTGGCCCAATTATGCATTTAAAATCCTAATTAATCTCATTTTCCGAAAGGGAAACTTGTATTAAACAATTGCAAACATTAATTAATTTTCCTTGGGATCGGTGTGTCCTAGGTTTGGGGCCTAAGACCCATTTTCCCTTGGGAAAATGGGTCCTCCTTAAGTTTGGGACCCTAATTTTTCATATGTTTTTGGTGGCATTTTTATAATTCAAATTCAAATTGCAATTGCTGGCTTTTGAAGTTTAATTGTTGGGAAACTAAAAAATATATCTATAAATACCTAGTCTTTTTATAAATTCAAAACATCTAGAAAGAGGGAAACTTTCACATGAACAAATATTATTATCAAGAGCATTGAAGATCAGATTTATCAGTTATCTACAACATCAATCAAGATCAAGATCATCATGTCAAACTTATTTTCATTCATACATGTTTTTGGAGCTAACATTGTGATGTAGGTTTTGAGCATTCAAGTAAAAATCAAGCATCAAGATCAACATCCAATCAAGCCATTTCATGCAAGATCAAAACCTTGGAGAGATGTGTTAGATTTTAGTTCTTCAAGGATCTTCATTCAAGGGTTTGGTGAGTTGCAACATAGCATTGTTCATTTATCATTCCTTCCATGCATGTTTCATTTCATTTGAAGGTTTAATTACCAAAATGGGGTTTGACCAAGGTAAACCCCCATTCACAAAAAATAAACAATTTTTCTCTCTCTGTTTTTGCAGATTTGTAGGTGAAGAAGGATTGAAGATTGATCAAAAGTGCAATTTTGCAAAGTTGTCAAAGTTGTCAACATTGTCATCAAGATACAAAAACTCAGATCCCGAATTTATTTCCAACTTTTCGGTAGTGAAACCTGGGGCATATTAAAGCTTAGATCCATCTCTAGAGGACCCTGAGAGTTGAGCAGAAAAACCCTACTAAGACTCATTCAACCTAGGGTGAATTTGTCCCAGGAGGACACTCAGCAAAGGCTTTTGGTGACAGGTGCAGAAAATCCTAACCTTCTCAAATCTACCAAAAGTTTGTGGATTCTAATAGATTAAGGTTTTAAATTGATGATTCATGTTTTATATATTGTGTAATTGCATTCATTTAGTATTTTTCATTTATCTCCCAAAAGTGCATTTTAGACTGATTTACCCTGTCCTCAGCCATAAGGAAAACAACAAGATCTCCATCAAGGTTGAATCACCTAAGGGTTGAAAGTTAATCTTTCCCTAGGAGATCTCTTTTTCCTAATGAAAGTAGGGAAATAGGTGTACATTACCCCTATTCCATTTTGGTGAACCTATTTTCCTATGTTTCACTAATCTACTATCAACTATAGTTTTAAAATTTATAAATCAACTAACCAATCTACAAAGTCACTCAACTAATAAATCACTTGATCATAACTATTTAAAACATATTTTATAATTATAAAAAATAAACTCAAAATCAACCAAGAAATCTATGAAGGCTCTATGCTAACAAATAATTTGTTCATTAATATTCAATAAATATTTATTCTAAGGAACCAACTCAAATTCAACTATACTAGTTATAGTTATGCTTAGTACAAATCAAAATTGGAGTCATAATTAGCCCTACTATAATCTTCATTAAACTGGTAAAATTGTGATACACATTGCTTGCAAGAAGCTTCTGATCTCAAGTTATAGCTTTACCACAAAGGCTATAGCTATCTGACCTACCCCTGAATTAGTGTTCTATAGCTCATCTATCAACAAAGGCTATACCACAAAGGCACATACTCACCATTACGTGACACTTTTTATTTTTCTTTAGATAAATACTATTCTAGTTAGATTTGTTTAATTGATTATTATCAATTGTATTTTTTCTAATAAACAAATATTAAAAGTTTTCAAATTTTATATGCAAATATTTTATGAAAAAATATATTTTTTAAAAATTCTCAATGATTTGATTGGCTATAAAGTTGAGATTCTTATTATAACACATTTTTTAAAACATTAAATTTTCTTGCCCATTAACTTGTATTAAAAGTACTATATTCAATCTACAAAGTAAAATTATAATGATAGGCATATGTAGAAAAGTTGCATAGCTACATGAAACTTCATTAAAACGTAGAATATGGTGATAGGCATATGTATAAAGCTTTTATAGCTACATGAAACTTCATTAAAACATAGAGTATGGTGCAATCATTCTAGAATCTAATGCAGGACATTGAGATTTGATGTGAGCTCAAATAAATAAATAGGTTGAGCAAGATTTTTTTTTGTGGACTTTTATATCAAATCCAAAGAATGGTTTTTAGCTATTTGAAATGTGAGTATGAGTCACGGTCTAAAGCCTCTTCGTCTAAGAGTTAAGGAATAAGGGGTATCCATTTTACCAAAGTTGCTTGGGACATGATTTCAACCTCATCCCTTATGATGTCAAGGCTTCACACTCGACAATACTTGATCCTTGTTGGGTTCATTGAGAACCATTGAACTTCACCAATAGACCAAGGACTGAATGAATTTATACAAGAAATGAATGTTATAATATAATAAATAATTGAGATAATATGTTGATGACAAAGTATGTGATGTTTATCACATAAAATATTGATAATTCAACACAAAATTGAAAAAACACAATTTATTGCACTTACCATTACAAACCTGACCCTTTCCTAATGCCACCCTTGTGTTCTTATTTTTAAGTTATTCTTATTTGTAAGTTACAATCATTCTATTGACTACTCAACTCTCACTCACAAATTCATTCTCAGTGCAACAATGGTTGTAATAGAATGCATTGTTTTTTTCCACTTGATTTCTTTCTTTTTTCCTTTTTGCTTCACATGCTACAAAAGTAAAATGATGATTGATTCCACTTTCCAGCGATGAAAAATATTTTGGCACTAGAATTAGAGATTCCTATTTAGGTAGTGGTATGGGTATGTGCAGGATCATCATGGAAAACATAGGCCCTTAAGTGGCAATAAAAATTCAGAAAATCAGAGTTAGGCAACTTGACGTAAAAATTTAAATAATTTATCTATATTATTTCAAAAATATGTAAAAATAGAATTTGTAGAAAATTTAATGTAGTTTCTAAACTACTAGGTTTATTTAAAAAAAATAAAATTATTTAATGAAAATTTAAAATTTCAATGCAGTAGTACTTAAGTTTCAGGGAAAAAATAAGAAGTAGGTGTTTGTTTGACCACCCTAACCACAATAAAATGATAATATTTTTTTAAAATATTTTAGATATAAGTATAGTACTAATTTCCCAATGTGATGCATATATTGTTTGTAATTTGTTTCCAAGTATATAATTATTAATGAATTTTTTATTACGACTTTTAAAAAATATAAAAACTCGTATGTCTGACCACCTTAACTTGGTCAAAACTTCATGAAATTCATTTTTTTTTTAATCCTATAGTATGTGAATCATATAATGTGATGCATGTTTTAGATTCAAAAAATGTGATACTGTTTGAAATATATAGATGTTTTTCAATCAGCTTATCAATCAAGAATTTATTCATAATTCAAATAAAAAATGAATAATAATTATTTATCAAATTAAAAGTAAATCATAATTTATATTGGTGGAAATTTGAGAATCTCCTTCAAAAACCCTTTTCGTTTCATCAAATTTGGGTAAGAAAAAAGTCATCAGCCACATGGGCCATCATATCACTTACATATCACCACTTTTTGGCCCATCATGATCCTGCACATACCCGTATGTAGGACCATACTATAGTGGTTGTGCCACCACACACATATATATTCTTCCTTAATTTTGTTAATGAAAATTAAAGTGCTTTGTCTACCATTTTTTTTTTTTCATTGAATTTTCACATATTCAAATACTGTGTTTACTTTCAATCATATAGTTTACACAATAGGTAATTTTTTCAACTACCTTCTTAAAGGTTGGGTTTTATTGGATTCTATGGATTGTAGTGAGAGAGAGGCAGCCATAAGATCATCACCATATAATGGATGCAAAAAAACTGAGCAATATTACTAAGCTAGGCCCTATGTGACATAGAAAACTTAGTCATTTAAAGCTAAAATTTTAGAGTTAAATCAAATGTGCTATGGAGGAGTGCTAGGCAATGAGGCTAGAAGTCTCTATAGTCACGATGTTGACTCAAATAAATCATGGTAGAGGGCCAAAGCATGATATGATGTATGAAAGAGTATGTGGTTTTAATACATAGGACTTTCTTCTTGTGTTGGAGTTGAATGGAAGGGAAATTGTGAATGTGTGTAAAATGAGTAATATTGACCATAAATATTGGAAAATAGTGCACACCAAATTGAAGTTATAAGTAACATCAATATAGCAATTAGAAAAATAAAGAGAATAAAAAATATAGAAAATATAAATATATAGCAACATCAAGAATTACGTGGTTCACCAATTAATAGTTACATCCATAGGAAAAGTAGGGTATTCATCTCTTATTGTTATCAGTAGTGAATACATGAAATTTTGCACATCTTAAAAATGGTCAATTTCCCAAATATGTAAATAAAGTCTCCAAAGAAGACGAAGAGACAAGGAGTGGGGAAATGAAGAGTTTTTATCTTATGTGATCATTGTACTTAACAACCAAAAAATCTCTCACTTGAAGCCCAAACCACTACTAGAAGTAGCCATGCTTAGAGACATCCCCCACTTTTCCATGCTTATTGTCACATCTTGACCAAGCCAAAAGAAGCTTTGTATAAATCCAACTTCTCTTTTGAAACAATATTCATAAATCCATATGTTAGATTGAGGCTAGTGTGAATCTTATACAACTTCAACTTACCTTGTTCAAGCACACTTTGAATAAAATGATATTCAAACTCTATGTGCTTTGTTCGTGAATAAAAAATAATTTTTGGCCAAGTAAATTACACTATCATTGTCACTATGCGGAGTGAAATCTTGTTGTTTGCTACCCAATTCACCCAATAATCATTGTAATCATAACATCTCCTTATCTCCTTCAATGATTGCAATTTATCTAGCTTCAATAATAGATAAGGCTACCACTTTTATAATTGAAAAATATTTGCAAGATCAAAGTTGAATAAACATGCATGAGAGAGAGATTCCCCAAAGAATGGAGATCCTTCAAATTGAATAAACTCAAGAATAAGAGTGTACATATATCCTTGAGTTAATTGGAGTCAATCCCATAACTCAAGGCGACTAACTACAGATGTGTCGATTTTCCCATGATACGTGGTGAGTCAATTGTCGTACACAATTAGTTGACTGCCAGAAACCCATCTGAGGTGTCTTATGTCATGTGCATAATAGGTGATGAATTATATGCACCAATACCCCCCCTTAAGCACAACTTAGGTGAGTAAAAAGGATAGGTCCTGACAACAAGGCCTGATTAGGTACCCATGTACAAAATAATAATCTCATAAATGGAGAAAGGGAGAAAAACCTCATGGGAACAAAACTCCCCCCAAAAGAGAGAAGAAAATAATGCAATGTACTAGTGAAATAAGCATATATGGAGGATTACATGATACTTCCAAAGATAATTACTTCTATCACATTACATCTACAAACATATAATGAGACTAAAAATCCCCCCCACAATGAAGAAATTCCTTTGTCGATTGTGTAAGCTTGATGTAGAATGCATAAACTGATCCAAGAATGGTAAACATTGTTCCTCCCTTTGGGAAGAAACAAATCCAAAGGACAATGTAAAAGAACTTCGTTGTAGAGTGAAGGACCAAGAAGCCTAAAGAGTGGTGGTCTGAAATAATGTTGTTGAATCTCATATGTCTAAACTAGAGAAAATGATGGTAAGTCCAAACAAATATTATGGGGGGATATTTTTTACATTAAAAATTTCCCTGTCTAGTTTTTTTTTGCCCTAGATAATGTTTTATTTATGATTATAATTTATTCTTTCATATTAAAAACAATTAAGGCATATAAAGTATTTATGCTTTTATATAGACAGTAAAGTTTTTTTTAAAAGGAAGATGTTAAAGGGGTTTTTATTTTTTCAAGTCAACCCTTGAATCTTCTCATTGTAAAATAAACTAACTTATAAAGTGCCAAAACTGGGGGGTCATCTAATCTGGAGGGGTTCTTAATGTTTTTATTTTCTATTGTCTAAAGGAACTAACCTGTTTGTAATCATGGGATATGAAACCCACTCTTCTGTAATCAACCTAAAAATGAGAAACTATAAGGCTTGGTGTGAAGGCATCCTGAAACATCTCAGGTTCCATAATCTCATGCCATATCTGTATAGAATTATCCCTAAACTAGGTAAACAATTTCAGAAGGATAAACGGTTTAAGAATCGTGATCATATTTGTTGATTAATTGGTTTACATATTCCAGATGCCTCTTTGTATGGCATCATGGATATTGAAAGTCCACATGCATTATGGATCAAAATTTGGGAAATACATGGAGACTCCAATGTTTCTCCCTTCTCGTATGATCCTACTATGATCACATCCCGCATCATGATTCTGATACAGAGCGTCTAGTTGACACAGAGGAAATCATCATTCCTCCACCTCCTCCTGTTGCTTCATCGGATTTCACAGTCACTTCTTCGAGAGCTTCTAACACTTCTTTGCAATAGGAAATTAGTCTTCCTAGCATTGCTTACTGGTATGCATATCTACCCGAAATTTCATGTCTTTTTGTAGAGTCCCGCATTGCTAACATGGAAGCACACATTCAGGACATTACCTTCTTTTTGATGAAAACTTCATTGAAGTTGCATCATCCTTGTCTTCTTAAAAAATATTCTTGCTCATGCCTTGCCTACATCAACTTTTATAGTGACAGTATCATATTCTTATGGTTCCAGTTATCATCATACATCTATGATCCTTGTGGTCCGTGTTCCCAAATCTTTGTCACAAATGAGCTTTGACTTGGAGATCATTGAGCATTCTACAAAGACATTATGGGCATCATCTATGTCTTTGGATCTTGTGCATAATTCAAATACCTTTATACTTCTTTTAGTATGTTCCTATCAAGAATGGGAAGATAATTTGCACACTTTTGTAGTTCACCTTCTTCCTAAAGGGATAATTTTTTTTCAGCGTTCATGGATTCTCTTTGGCATACTTCATCGAGCATCTATGCACACTACAACATATCTTATGAGGGGATTACAAGTCTCTCTCTTTCTCTCATATCGGGGGAATATCTCTTGTACTTTTATGGTAGAAGTAGTTCTTGGGGGGTCTTGAGTCCTCCTTCTATCTTTCTTCTTCTTTCACTTGTACATCTTTCACTTTCTCTCTTTTTGGAGGATGGTTTTTTGCCACTAGGTTTTCTATATTTCTCCATTTCTGAGAGTCTTGCAGTGTGATCTGATACCATGAAAAACATATACAAGATCAAAGTTGAATAAATAAGCATGAGAAAGAGATTCACCCAAGAATGGAGATCCTTCAAATTGAATAAACTCAAGAATAAGAGTGTACATATAGCCTTGAGTTAATGGGAGTCAATCCCATAACTCAAGGTGACTAACTGCAAATGTGTCAATTTTCCCATGACAAGTGGTCAGTCAACTGCCATACATGGTCAGCTGACTGCCACAAACCCATCTGAGGTGTCTTATGCCATGTGCATAATAGGCGATGAATTATATGCACCAATAATAATCTAGAAACCTAGTTGATCGCTACCCTTGCAAAAGTAAACACATATCTGATGGTAGATCAACTTTTATCCAAGTCACCTACCATGTCGGAGTCACATATCTTTACAGTTGCGCATCATTTCCTCTAAACCTCAATACATGATGTGATGTACCCTTCACGTACCTTGTAATACATTTTACAACCTACTAATGAATTTTACCCAGATTTCTCATAGACTTACTGACCACTCTGATTGCATGAGCAATGTCCTATCTTATGCAAACCAACACATACATGAGACTCACAATAGTCGAGGATTAAGATACTCCTTCCATATATTATTTTTCTTCTTTTGTGTTAAAACACATTTCAGATGATAGCTTGAAATGATCAGCTAAAGGTGTTCTTACTGCATTGGCACTAAATCTGCCAAAACCTTCTCAATGTACTTATGATAATTTCAATTCTCTTTTTTGCCTGTCTTTGATGATATTCATTCTTAGGATTTTCTTTGCAGCCCCTAAATCGTTCATTGAAAACTTGTTAGCCAATTGTTGTTTCAACTTGCTAGCAACAACCATGCTAGTTCCTATCACTAACATATCATCAACATTAAGTAGCACAAATTCACCATTTAAAAAAAAATTATAATACAAACAAGGATCATTTTCACACCAAGTTAAATACTTCTTAGCCATTAAAGAATCAAATTTTAAATACCATTGTCTAGGATCTTGTTTCAAACCATACAAACTTTGATTGATTTTGCAAACCAACTCCTCTTTACCTTATTTTTCAAAGTCTTCAGGTTGCTTCATGTACAATTCTTCTTCCAAATCATCATGTAGAAAGGTTGTCTTAATATGAAGTTCCTCCAATTGAAGGTCATAAATAGTTGTCAAACCCAACATTGCTTTAGATAACATAAGTCATTTTCACAACTGGTGAAAAAAAATCATTGACATCAATGCCCTTTTAATGATCATAACCTTTGACAACCAATTTGGCCATGTATCTCTTCTTCCCACCTTCTTCCTTTAACTTGTATGTACCCATCTATTTTTCAATAGTTTTTTGTTAGGTGGAAGAGACACTAAATCCCATGTGTGATTTATCATTAAAGATCCAATCTCATCTCTCATAGCCTCCATCCACTACTTGCTATCTTTATCTTCACACACTTCTTCAAATGTAGTAGGTTCAACTTCATTGGACAACAACAAATGTTGAATTAAATCATTATAATTTGTTGGAGGCCTATGTTCCCTAGTGGACCTTTGAACTTGAGGAATCAATTATTGTTGTGTATCCACCTCATGAGTACTAGTGGGATGATATTTCTCTTCATTTTCATGGAAATTTGTGGGCTAAAATTATGGTTGACTTACGATATCCTTTTGTTTGAACACATCACTACCATTTGTGATTGAACATCTAATTGAACATACTCCTTGGCTGATATGTCTTATCCTTGTAAATTTTCCATTACTTTTTCATTAAAGATTAAATCTCTACTTTTTGTGACTTGCTTGGTAATTGAATCCCACAACCTATAGACATATTTTCATCTCCATATCCAACGAAGATATGCCTTTTAGACTTCACATCAAGCTTTGTTCTTTGTTTCTTGTGGGATATGAACAAAATATTCACACCCAAATACTTGTAGATGATCATAAGAAATGTCCTTACTCAACCACTTCTCTTTTGGGAGGATGACCCTCTATTAATTAGGTACACTACTATATTTATAGCCTCAACTCAAAACTATTTTCCTAAACTAACATTTAGAGCATACAATGTGCTCTTTCCAAAATAGTTCAATTTATCCATTCTACCAAACCATTCTCTTATTGTGTAAGATGAACTATTTTAATTCTTTGAATTCTATTCGCTACACAAATTTCATCAAATTATTTTGAACAATACTCACCCTCATTGTCAGTTCTTAAAAACTTAATTTCATAGTTGATTTGATTTTCTACAAGAGCTTTAAAATTTATAAATATGCCAAAAAATTTAGACTTCTTTTTCATCATATAGACCCAAACATTCCTAGTGCAATCATCCAGAAAAGTAGCAAAATAACTAGACCCACCAATAAAAGCTACCTTTGAGGGACCAAAGACATTGGAATACACTAGCTCCAACGAACATGAATTCTCATGTTCCTTGGTAGAAAGTCTCATTCTCTTTTATTTTTCGTATATAAAATGCTCACACAAATCCAAATCCATCAATTTTAGACTTGTAAATTGATTCTTCTTATAAAAACTATTAATACCTTTCTTTCTGATGTGATTGAGGCATTTCATGCCAAAGCTCTATTCCATTGTCTGTAACTTCCATTGCAACTCCCACTTTAGTGTGACTCTCTAACACATACAAAGTGCCCAATTTTCTTCCTCTAGTAATCACCAAGGCTCCTTTTGTCACCTTCCACATGCTTGACTCAAAATTAATACAATAACCTTAAGCATCCAAGTATCTAGCTGAAATCAAGTTTCTTTTGAGTTGAGGGACATGTCTAACACTCCATAGCAGCCAACTAATACCATTTTTTAGTTTCAATAGAACATTCCTTTTCCAACAATATCAAAAAGTTCATCATCACCAAGAAAAAACTTACCAAAGTTACCTCTTTGATATTTTTTGAAATAATCCTTGCGGCTTGCACGATGTGGCATGAAAATTTTCTCTAAAATCAAGCACCTAAATATTTGTTGTAGCTTCTCCTATAGACAAGACAAGAGAACATGCATCTTCTTAATATGTTGTCTTTGTTTCATTTTCAACCTTTTTGAAAGACCAACAATTTCTTTTCATGTGGCCTTCTTTGCCACAATACTAGGAACTGATATTTTTGCCTCTAGATTCCTTTGATATTATATTTGACTTAGATCTTCTTCTATTCTTGTGATCTCCCTCTATTGCCAATTACTAAGGCATCTCTTAATGATGTACCTTGATTTTTTATTCTCATGTCCTCATTGAGAAGAATCCCAACAACATCATCAAATTTTAGCTTATTTTCTTTACTAGATACTGAGATTCTATAAACCATAACAACTCCATCCTAGTTATCAGGTAGAGAACACAATAGCAAGATGACCTTGATTTCATCATCCAAATTTACACTAAAAATTTAACTGATTGATCAATGTTTTAAATTCATTCAAATTAAATGATACATTACTACCTTCCTTCATCTTTATGTTGTATAATATATCCATCAAGAAAAAATTGTTAGATGCAAAGGCCATCTCATACATATCTGACAATTTATCCCATCCCTTTCACTGTCTTCTTTATTGCAACATTAAAAAAAAATATTACTAGATAGGGAGAGAATAATTATTTCCATTGCCTTGTCTAATTTCTCCCAATCTTCATCAGACATCAAGCAGTTGGCTTCTTCTCTTTGCTTTCCAAAATGATTGCAAGATATTTTTGAACTAATGGGGCTTCTAATTGCAGTTTCCACATTCCATAATTTGTTCCTAATAATTTTTTAATTCTTGACTTGTCTTCCTCCTTCATCTCTCCTCAATTATCTGCAACTTTGATACCAATTGTTAAGTGAATGGAGCACATTGAAGGTTTAAGTAACACCAAAATAACATTTAGCAAAATAGAGACAATATTTACGAAAATAGACACAATAAAAATAGACCGACACCAAGAATTACATGGTTCACCAATTAATGGTTACATCCATAGAAAAATAGGATATTTATCTCTTATTGTTATCAACATTGAATACATGAAGTTTTGTACATCTCATCCATTTCCCAAATATGTAAAAAATCCTCCAAAGTAGATCCACAATGTTAGGTACTTGGACAACATCGTGTATATGAAACATTCAATAATGATCCTTAGCTATGGGAAGGAGCTTGATATTGACACAATCGATAATATATATCCTTGGGCCTATTAATATACAAAGAGTCTCCTAATAGAAAAGGTCAATGAACTACCATGTAACCTTCACGAATTCTTAAGAAAAGCCATCCATGTTAAGCTCTTTTTCATTAATCATTCGTATAAATGTAGCTTTTCAAGAACGGAAGGCAAGTCACACTAGAACTAAGCAAAATAGCTCAACTTACAAGCAACAAAGTCCAACCAAAAGATCCTTACATCTTAAGACAGACCTGAAAAAATTCAAATTCCAAGACAAACTTTTCAACTAAGAAGAAATTTACCTTGAAAGTATACACTGGTAATCATGAAGGACTTTGCATGATAATGGGAACACAAAGTATATCGTTGCTTCCAAAATTTGACATGATGTATACTTGTAGGCCATAGTACCTGTCACCTCTACCCAGAAAAAAGAAAAAAATAGAGATAAGATCCGCGATAGTTATGCTGATCTTCTATTTCCTTAATAAAATGAAGGTGGGCTCGTCAGTAGTGCTTTATGTACAGAACAACCATGTGAAATCGCTATCTGTTAGTCTTCTAAAATGAGAATTTACAATTACTTGTCCTCCCATTGTCACGTCCGATTAAAAAGCGCATCCACTACTACGCGTATTCCGAGTTTTATCTACGAGAAGAGGTCAAGTCTCCAAGGCAATAAAGTTGATGCCAAACTAGTGCAATTTTGATCAGATTCCCATGGCGCGTAGCGTATAATTGTTTTCAAAAGGCCGGTAATGGACCAGGAAGAACGAACGTGGAAATATAACATCTTTTTGACCTGATTTTAGACTGGACTACCTAGAATTTGGTTTCATACTACCGCATGAAAAATTCTATTTAACTGTCATTCACTCTCCATCAATGCTACCCAGAATTTTTTGTTTGACAGAAACGTAAAAACGATGTCATCATCGTGTTGTGGAATTGAATTTCCCAAACTGACGAGTTTGTTCAGTTTGTTGTTTTTCTTGTTCTTGCAGAGCTCTATCAGTGTCCAAATTAAATGCCCACCACAAGAAAGAAATTATCTGTTGCATTTCAAGGCTGCTCTTATAGATAACTCCAGCAATTTACAATCATGGCAAGGCTTTAATTGCTGCGAGTGGAAAGGTGTTGGCTGCAGCGGCCATTCAGGTGGCCATGTTACTCTACTCAATCTGACAGATCACAAATTGGGAGGCGAGATCCACTCATCGTTGTTCAGGCTTGAATATCTACAACATTTAGATCTCAGCTACAATTTCTTTCCAGGAAATCCCATCCCTTCTGACCTTGGAAAACTGAAGAGACTCACCTTTCTTAGCTTGTTTTCCAGTGGTTTTCAAGGCGAAATTCCTGTGACTCTGGCAAACTTGTGGAATCTGCGCCACTTGGAGCTAAGCTCGACGGACTATGTAGCAAAATTACATAGTCCGATACTCCCAAGTTGGTTGAAAAATATGACAAGAGTGGAATACCTCTCTCTGCATAGAGTGGAGATTTCTTTGACGGAAAAGGAGTGGGATGAAGTTGTTACCAGTCTATCCAATCTTAGGTATCTGCGCTTGTCTGAGTGTGGGCTAACAGGGCCGCTTCCTTCCTCCATACCCAATCTCTTCCATCTTGCTCATCTGGATCTGTCTTTCAACAACTTCACAGGGGTAATACCGCCTTCTTTAGGTCACCTTCCAGCCCTTACTTATCTTGATCTCAGTGCCAACCATTTCAATGGTACAATTCCAGCCACAATTTCAGAGCTTGTTAACTTAAAATCCCTTTTGCTCTCATCCAACAGTTTAACTGGTTCCATTTCGCTTTCTTTCTTTGACAATATGACTATCCTTGAACAATTGGTACTTTCTCACAATCACTTGACTGTGAGCATCGCTTCCAATTGGATTCCCACGTTTAAGAAGTTGTCTGGTCTTGGACTGGCTTCTTGTAAGTTGGCTAATTTTCCTTCTTTTCTTGTTGGGCATTATCATATGTCAAGCCTGGATTTATCTGCTAACAGTATGTCAGGAAATATTCCGACATGCACATGGGAGCTTCCGGCGCTTTCTCGTCTAAACCTTTCATCTAACAAATTAACTGGAAGATTGCCGTGGAAGCTTGCAGCCAAGAATCTGAGGTTCCTGGATTTGAAAAATAACAGCTTGGAGGGTGCTCTTCCTCTGCCACCCGACGGTGTTTCACATTTAGACATGTCAGATAATCACTTTACAGCTTCGATTCCTGCTGATATTGCAACATATCTTCAATCAACAGCGGTTTTCTCTATCTCAGGGAATAATATCAGCGGAAGAATCCCTGACTCTATCTGCACCACAAGTATGCTTGTTCTTGACTTGTCAGACAACATGCTAAGCAGTATTATTCCTCTTAACTTTACAGCAAAGTGTTCGGATATAAGAGTTTTGAATTTGGGTAACAACAACCTGGAGGGCCATATTCCAGAATTGGGAAAGCTCAAAAAACTTCAGACTTTAAGTCTGAACAGAAATCATCCACAAGGGTCTATTGCATCATCCGTAGCACATTGCATTTCTCTCCAAGTTTTAAATTTGGGAAAAAATGATTTGGATGGCACCATTCCCCAGTGGATTGGAAATTTATCAAAATTACAGGTTTTGATGTTGAACTCCAATAAATTCCAAGGCGCTATTCCTCCCCAAATTTTCGCCCTTAAACAACTCCAAATCTTAGACCTTTCTCAGAACAATTTTTCAGGTTCTATACAGATCAGCCCTTCAAGTTTACAGGCAATGGCCGATGCATCACAGATTAATTCACTGCAGGTCGGGTACCAGGTTTCAACGGATTTTTATTATAAAAATGAGGTAACGCTTTTCACAAAAGATCATTGTCTTAAATATGAGATCGTTCTTACAATTTTTAAGTTTTTGGATCTGTCAAGCAACAATTTATCGGGGAAGATTCCTCCTGAAATTGGATCCCTTCGTGGTTTGAAAGGTCTTAATCTTTCTAGAAATCATCTCATCGGCAAGATTCCAGACACTTTCGGAGGCATGGATCAGCTGGAGTCTCTAGATCTTTCACTAAACAATTTGAGTGGGAAAATTCCCCTGGAACTTCAATCTCTCAGTTACCTGCAAGTCTTCAATGTCTCTTACAACAGGCTTGATGGAAAAGTACCTCATGGAGGGCAGTTTTTGACCTTTGAGGAGAACTCTTTCTTGGGTAATACCCATCTATGTGACATTCCCTTCGCCAACAACACTCGTAACAATTCTTCACATGGTGGTGGTGAAGAGGTAACTGAAGAACTAGATGGGGACTCAGATGCTCAGATGAAATATTGGGGACTAGGGGTGGGCTTAGGCCATGGGTTAGGGTTCTTCATTGTTATTGGATTCATCTCATTCAATCTCAATGTGAGGAAGGCTCTCTTCCATTTGTATGATGGTATCATTGTGGCTATGTTTCAGCGTGGATAGAAAATCTAAGAATTATAGCATAAACTGTTGTATGAATTATAATATGGGTAGTTTTGATAAAATTCTATTGGTGAATTTGGTATTTGAATTGGGTGGTTCAGTTTTTATTTTGAAATTTTCTTGTGTCTGAGTTACAATCTGGTTTCTCTTTGAATCTCTTTCAAATCTTCTTCAAAAACATCTTACAAACAGATTGGAACAATGTGTCAAATGACTGATAAAAAAACATAAACAATCTCATAAAATAAGATCCTTTAAATACAGTGCTTTAATTGAGCAATTAAACTAAAATTTGAGCAAGTAAATCCATAAGTGCCCTCTAATCATAGTTCCTAAATCTCCAAAACGAATTATTCTTTAAATAAAAATTGACTTTCTTCAAAACATCAGCTAATTAATAAATTGCTTAAGTATGGTTTATTCAAGATGATCTTAGACTATTGGAAAAGTAATGCTTAAAATAGAATCTTCTTTTATTGATTGTGTTCAAAATAATTTTAGCAATAATTGCTGTTATTTTTATTAATCATGATTTATGATTTTCGTCAATAACTATCTATTATATTCAAGAATAATTGTTTGTCATCTTCAGTAATTAAGATATCTAATTAGCAATAATTCAACCCCAACAACATCAATAGTTCAACCTTAACAACATCAAGTTAGTTTGACTTCATCAACTTCTCCTTAGTTCATCAACATTTTGCTATTTGATACCAAAATTTCTTATACTTCCTAATTAAATAGTTCCACAAAATTATTGGTTTGAACTCCTATACCTTGGTGATAGGAGCTAAAAAAAGTGATGACCCAATATTATCTCAATTGTTCCTCCCTTGCTTTACCTAGATTGTTATTAGAAATGGACTATTGAAGTTAAAGTTTATAAAAAATTGACTTCCTCTTTATAATTGAATAAGATTTACAAAATTATTGGTTTGAATCTAAACTTTTGTGGAAGTTTAGAAGTGATGGCCCAAGAGTATCTTGATTATCCCAACCTTGTTTTACCTAGATTGGTATTAGAACCTCAATTGAAGTTGAGTTTATAGTATCATTGAGGTAGAGGCAACCACCAATTTGTTAGGCCTATTATGTTGTTAAATTGTCATTTCACATGTTGAATGTGAACACCATACAATGTTTATCAATAGTTATAAAACTTGGACTTGACAAAAACTCAACAAATTAAAAATATATTCAAATCCATACAATAAATTTAAATACATGCAAAATATTGAACATAACTAGGAAAATTGTTAAAATCCACAAGAAAAAAAAATTAAAAGTTTTCTTTGTTAATTGGCTAAATTTTGGGAAGCACTTACTTGAAGCTTGCCTATTGAATTTTTTGAGACTTATGAAGTCCATTTAGCTTGTAAGTACTCATGTTTCATGTGAGTGTTTTAACTGTAATGGTATCTATTGTCTAATAGGTAAATTTGGACATATTGTATTTGATTGGAGCAACTTGAGTTCAACATGTATTTGGTTGAGCACAAAATTATCTAACTTGATAAGATTTATAGTAATCTTGGAGGCCATGTGAACATGGGTGATTTCATTGTTGATAGCTAATTGACTTCCCTTTTAGAATGCAATAAGCTCCACAAAATTATTGATTTGATTGTGTATGCTTTAGTAAAAGTCGAGAAGTAATGGTTCAAAATATCTTGATTATTTGCTTCTTTTTCCTTTACTTGGACAGATAGTAGAAATACTATGGAAGTTGGGTTAATAGTATCCTTGAATTAGATGGGACTATTGCTACCGGATTCAAATATCAAAGTAAGCTTGTTTGTAGTGGAAATCAATACGTCATAATTGAAAAAATGGAAGAGCTATCATACCTTTTGAGTCTAATTATTTGGAGATGATCCATTAAGACTAAAATTATGCTATAGATTTGGACTTTTATGATATCAACAAATTGATCAGCTATTTATTGAGCATTTTCAAAGATTCTAACATTTATTTCCTTCCATAAGGCCAAAGGAAAAACATTGAGAAGAGTGTTTATCCTCATTAATTGAAAAGGATTTTGTGCATTAAGATAAGCAATAAAAAAGAGTGGCCATTTCCTTCCAGACAATTTTAGCAAACAAACATGTTTCTAAATCTTGGACCCACTCATTCCCTTTTCTTAAAATTTAAATATGTAAGAGCAATCAATTGGAAAGTTTGATTTTGGGGCCATACCTTAATAGACCACAGGGCACACCATTTCATGTCCCTATGATAATTGGCAGCCAAAGAGTTCTGTAAGTTGTGGCTATAGAGCACTCCATAGCTAGGCAGTTAGGCCAAATCAATCTATGCGATTCTAGGTTACTGGTTTGTTGCATAGGGGCCTTGGATCTGGTTCTATCTACGCTTGGTTTGGGATCTGATTTAGTCTTATCGGGGAGTTGTCTGGAGGCGACATTTGCTCTTGGAATTTGTACTTGATGAACTTGGGCGAACCCATAGTGAGCCTAGAAGAATGCATAGGAACCCAAATGAACCCGTGTCATTTTGGCCGCTTTTTCAAATTTGTTTGTTTTTTTACTCCTTCTTGGGCAAATTTTGAAAGAAGGAAAGAAGAAAGAATGCATAGGAACCCAAATGAATCCGTGTCATTTTGGGCGCTTTTTCAAATTTGTTTGTTTTTTAACTTATTCTTGGGCATTTTCAAAGAAGGAAAGAAGAAATAATGCATAGGAACTCAAATGAACCTGTATCATTTTGGGCACTTTTTCAAATTTGTTTGTTTTTTAACTCATTCTTGGGCAAATTTTCAAAGAAGGAAAGAAGAAAGAATGCATAGGAACCCAAATGAACCCATGTCATTTTGGGCATTTTTTCAAATTTGTTTGTTTTTTAACTCATTCTTGGACAAATTTTCAAAGAAGGAAAGAAGAAAGAATGCATAGGAACCCAAATGAACCCGTGTCATTTAGGGCGCTTTTTCAAATTTGTTTGTTTTTTAACTCATTCTTGGGCATTTTCAAGGAAGGAAAGAAGAATGAACAATGAAGAATGTAGTAGAGATTGCAGCCAAAGTAAAACGAATTTGCTCAGAAATTCAGTGAAGACATCTGTTGGATATTTCATTTGATGTTTTAGAAGCAAGAGAGCAATGCCATGCAACACGTAAACCAAATCCAGCCTCCCTAAAATCATTGTACAGCTCTTTATATAGATGATGTAGCATAGGAGGTGCCAGGCAATTACACAAATGGCTCAAAATGTTGTATATTATGCAACCCAAGCGCTGTAGACAGTGAAGAAATTAAACATTGCACAAGGCAGCTTTAAAGACTTCACAACTACTCTTGAAACGCTCCAGGCGCTTCTCACTCTTTGGTGTGACTCGATCATACCCCTTGTCATTGTAGTCAAGTGCACCGCAAAGCACTAGATCCTCTGGCTCGCCAACACTGTAGTTCAATTTGGAGAAATTGGTGAAGGGAATCTGATCAAGCATGGTCCACTCGGGCTGGATGTCTACAAAGATTTTGAACAACGCCGCTTCTCTCCACTGCATATTGTTTCTGTTCTGATAGTAAAACAGATCTCTGTGCTGCTGCTCCTTCTCGGCGTCCCTCTTCTTGGCCTCAACTTCTTCATTTTTCCTCTGAGGTAGCTGCCTCTGCTGCTGAAACCAACACCTGGGGCCAAACTTGGGCTTTGGAGGGGGTTTTCCATCAACCAAACGGAATGACTCCTCATTTTTCCAGCCATCCGTCGCTTGTGCATTTCACTTGCAAACACCTGGACATTTTCTTTGGAAAACCCTTCATCTTCAAGAGCTTTTACGAATATCCTACAATCATAACATCCCATGAGGTGGCATCTCTTTGAGGAATTTTGTCGAAAAGTTCACATGCCTTGTCTTTAGTTCCACATTTTTCATACATGTCTACCAGGCAACTACAATCAAAATTCCTCTATCTTTTATACTCCGATGTCTGTCCATACCCTGTTCGAAAGCTCCCATTTTAACCTAGGTGGGAAGGATGCTGGCAAAGGTCGCGGAGACTGGCTTCACACCTGCCAATTGCATTTGCTTGAAAGTTTCTAAAGCCTTTTCAACAAATCCATTTTGCGCATATGTTGCAATCATAGCATTCTATGAAATCACATTTCTTTGAGGCATTCGGTCAAACAACTCGCGTGCTTTGTATATGCTTCCACATTTTGGATGCATGCCTACTAGATCATTTCCAACTACATTTGAAATAACTCCCTATCGTTTATGCTTTTATGGATACTTAAACCCTATTCCAAAGCTTCCGTTTTGGAACAGGCTGGAATACGTGAAGACATATGCAACTTTACCAGACAATCAAGGGGTTTCAGCAGATGATGGTTGTTCTGAATACCTTCGTCGCTGTATTAAAAATACAAAATATAAGAAACTCAATAGAGCGCTAGAGAGAGAGCCTCTGGTGGAAATGATAAATGCAAACGTCGAGGTTAAACCCTACAGTGGAAACGACAAATGCAAACGGCTACGTGAACAGAATGGCAAATGCAAAAAAGATGTAATGCCTCTAGAAAACCCAATCATCTAAGCAGTCAATGTTTAGAGTGTGTATTAAATCGGATCTAAATCTTTTTATTAACTTGTATTTTGTCGTGTTACAAATAGATATACAATGTAAGAATTATAATATATATTTTTATATTATATTATAAATTTGTTAAAGCTTTTTATTGATTTGTATCATTTTTATTAAGAATGCATTAGTTTGATTTATACAATATTTTGTTTGTTGAGTAATGATTTTAGTTTTTATTTAAGTAGCTCATTATTTTCTAGATTTTATTGGGTTCTTAAATATTTTTTATTTAATAAATCTTTTCATGATCATATTAATTTATATTAATTAAATAATAAGTTAGAATCAATAATTAGATCATTTATAATTAAATGAAGGAATGTATATAGAAATAACGACCTTTAGTTTTATACTTAAAAATATGATAACTTAAATTAGTGCTCTAAAATTTATAATTTTTTGAGATCTAAAATTACTAATGATAATCTAGTATTTGCCTTGGGATTAGAATATTCTCTTCACTCTATGTAGTGATCCTTGGATCAAGAAAAAGTCTATGAAAGTGGATTTATCCTATTCCTATGAACTTTTACTATGGAATCTATAGTATTATCTTCTTCGCTACACTTGATTCACCTTAGTTTCTATTGTGCTTCTTGATATCTAAAAGACTAGTGGTATTTATAAATAATTTGTTAGGAATGTCATGTTTCTAGAAGACATGTTTTCCAAGGTTAACCTATATAAATGAGTACAAATGATTGAAAGAAACACTCTTTATTCATGCATATGCTCCTAATATGTTCATGTAGGACTAGATCCATTTTAGTGCACCAAAATTGTAAGTGCAAATGATACTTGAATTTCTCAATATTAAAAATGAATGCATTCAACCCCTTAATATAACAACAATGCATTATTTAAACTTGTATTTAGCTATCCCTTAGAGGGAAATTTTTTATAGGGTTTAGAAAAAAATGATTTTTAAATTTTACATTTTTGAAGGATTAATCTATGATAGTGAGATCATTTGTGTAATTACAAGGTCATATGTGTGACCTCAAACTTGTCTTGGAACATGAAAGGGGTCAAATCAAAGTGGATAACACATGTTTATGGAAATATGTGGATACATATATCTAAGAAATAAGCATGTAGGGTAGGTATGTGTACACATATGGATGGGTTAAGTGGTCTATAAATAGACATATGTGTTATGGATAGGTAGGCGGCATAATTCAAGGGAAAAAAAATTGTACAAAAATATTTCATGTTAGTGTGAATAATTTATCTATTCACTATACTCAAGTGTACTTAGGTTGATGAGGTTAGACAACATCTTGTCTAACTGTATATGCAACCTTTAAGCATCTAGAGGTTACCAAGTTATTTGGTAAACCTCATGTGCTACCTTTTTGAGGTTAGAAGACTTTCCATCTCACCTCAAGAGTCACTCAACACTTGGAATCAAGGTTGATGACTTGCTCAAATAGGTTTTTGTTTTGCACATTCCTAGTGATCCTAAGGTTGAAACCTATAGGACACTTTTCTACTCATTTGTGCCACATCATGGGGCATTTGTCAATCCACACGATAGGTGGATTACCTCTTCCTTGCCTATATTTGCAAGATTTCCTCATTTGTACATTTGGGTCAACTAAATACAATATTTATATTGTTCATTGTGCATTTTTCTTATCTCCATGATGTTACACCTCCTTTCTAAGTTACTAGACTACTTTTACTTTTAGGAGTAAATATGTTTTTAATGTCATATTATGACTTTAATATGTTCAAAGGACGAATGAAATATATGAATATGCATTATGATGAGATTTCTTTTTAGTGCTTTAATGATGCAAATAATATATGATGAATATGATATTATGTTATAAATTAACTTCATCCTTATTGCACTAAGTTGGATGTAGGAAAGATTTAAGCCCTCCAGTGAGGAGAGAGCAAGTATCGCCTAAGAGAGGAAATTGGTGTGGAAACCACTAATGTGCCTACTTGAGTGAATGCACACACTCACACCATAGGTTAGACAAACTTTGTCAGTATGGGCTAAGAGTCAATAAGTAAACCTCGGTGATAGTTTTGAGTGATAGGGATGTTTGGGTAATTGTCTTGTTTCTCTTTGATTGTTTAGTAGATTTGTGTCATCCTTGGTTTGTAGCATGAGATATACTTGGTATATTTAAAAATTGATACATATATATACATTAAAATGTGTGTATATATATATATATACAATAACCCATGTATATGAACATATGTGCATGTGAGCATGCATAGGTAGAAATACCTACGTATACCCACACATAGATACAACATACATATGAGTGTCTGTATGGTCATATATATATATGTATATATACACTTTAAATATATGTACCTATTGATGTATAAACATATATACATATTGTAAGATATTAAAATAATGATATATATACATTAATATGTATGTATATATATATGTATTTAATTAATAACATATATACATATAAATGAATATATTAATATATAAATATATATATATATATATATATTAAGGATGATGAATGTATTATTATAAAAATGTATATTAATATATATATATATATATATATATATATGTGCAATGTTACATTAATAGGCCAATCGCTATATATAAAGCAATGGAATAAAAAGATTTTAAACTAAAAATGCCACACATAAATAATGTGATGGGAAAGAGAAGTAATAAGCTAAAGTCCCACACATTACATAATGTGATATAAAGGGACAATGATATCATTCTTGATGATTACTAAAATGCTAAATAAAACAAGCTTAAACTAGCCACACAAGAGCAAGAAAAGGGGGGATTTGTGTAAATACACGTTGGTAGCCATGGAGTATGGCAAAGAATTTCCATGAGAGACACCACATGAGGATATAATATGGAAACAAATAACCAATTTGAATGTTGTTCAAATTATAAGATGCGAGTGTCATAATGAACATGCAATTGTTGTTATAATAGTATGCAAACAACCATGAATAGTGGCAATGGGCATGTATGAAGAAGTATTAAGTTACCACGATACATAATCAAGTAAATATTGTGTTAAAAAATGCAAACTATATGCCAAACATAAGTTGAGATGATAGGTGTTGGACAAAATCAACTGCCACGAATTGGCAAGATGGCAATGAAGTCAATTTCTATTTTAATGAGCAAACTATAGCATCCATTTTAGGCGCCATAAGAAACAACTAGAAAACCAAAAGCCGTGATAGGAAATAGAAATAAAATAGGAAACCATTGCAAGAGTTTTGACCTGGTAAATAACCATGTGTTGGCAGATTTGAGGCGACTCAGGCAAGAGATGGAAACTGATTTTACTTGGGATATTAATGTGTCAAATTGTCGATTCTTCAACTGCCATGTTGCACCCAGTTTTCTTAGTCAGCCAACAAAGATGTTTTGGTTTTGAGTTCTTATTTTCAGTTTTAGAGGTGGCAATAGGAAGAGTAAGGTGGAAAATGAGGGAGTTGATCTATAGCATTAGTTTTCTCAACATTTCTTATAAATAGAGGGCAACCTCTTAGTTTTGAGTGGTCCATTATTGTTCATCTATATATTACTTTGTGCAATTAATTTTTATTAAGTGCAAGATGTGAGAATTGAGGGTAGTTTCATTGAGTGATTTGAGAGTTAATTATTTGTAAGAATTGAGTGCTTAGAATAGTGGTTTAGATTGGAGATAAGATGAGAGTGGAAGGAGCAACAAACAGAGTTTTTGGCATTGATCTAGAGTTTCAAATTCCTCGTGGGAGCTAAATTTATAGGCATTCTTAGTTCTTCAATCCATTACTCATTTTTATGTTGAATATATGTTTTTGTTGATTGATTGCTAGTGCTTGTGCAAGTTATTTTTTGTTATTATAGTGTAGTGTAGAAAAATGTAAACCTTTACATTTTCACTCTATGTTTGGGTCCCTTAATTTGATTGGACTTAATTAAGCCTCTAATTGAACCAATTATACATTTAAAAGCCTAATTAATCCCATTTTCTGAAAGGGGGACTTGTATTAAATAATTGATTGCCTTGGAAATTGAGTGTCCTAGATTTAGGTCCTAGGACGACTAATGGGTCCTCCTTAAGTTGAGGATCTCAAATTTTAATATGTTTTTAGCAACATTTTTATGATTCAGATTCAAAATGCAATTGTTGGCCTTTGATGTTTAATTTGCAATAGTTTTCAATGCATTGCATTAGTTTGTATCTCATCTAGGGTTGTCAAAATTGCATTAGTTTCCATCTCATTCAGGGTTTTAAATTTGCATTGTTTAAAATTTAAAAATTCTAAAAAATTGCATGCATATTTTATTGATTTTGCATAGTACTTGCATATTAGTGCATTTTCAATCATTTACATTCATAAATTTTGTTCAAAACTACATTTTAAAAAGTGTCACTTTGTTCATCATTTTTCACTAATTTCATTTGCATTAGGACACCTAAATCTAGAAAAGCTTGTCACTACAACCATAGTCTACAATCTAAAACTGGGAATTCAAACATTAAGCAAGAAATTCAAACTTTGATTTTCAAATCCCTAACCTAGGACCCATTCGGCCTAGGGTGAATAAGTCCTTGTATAGGCATTGTTTCAATTTTTTGGGCATTAATTTACCTTTGTTTGATTTTTTCTTCTATCGTTACATCTATGTTTCAATTTTAGAAATTAGAAAATTATGTAATTGCTTGCATTAAGTTCAATTGGTCAAGATAAGTGCATTGTTTGAAATCAAAATTTGCATTAAAAGATATCATTTTCAAGTTTTTGACATAGCATAATCAGTAGATTATCTTGTTTCAAATATGAAAATTGCAAAATCTTTTTACATATTTACATTCATACTTTTGGATGTTCATTGCATTTGCATAGTGTCCTTTCTCCATTTTGGGTGCACTTAGGTTGGGTGAAACTTGTATGAGCTTCACAACTTGGTGTCCTATTACCAATACTTTAGTGAGACATAGTTTGAGACTCATCCCATCCCATGCTACTGCATTCACTATGGATTTTGAGTTTTCCAACTCTTTCACTCATAGTGTTGATACTAGTCAACCCATTATGGACCATAGCTTTGATACCACATTTTCCATGACCACTTTACCCACAACCAATGTTATTGATGTTGATACAATGGTTGCTAATGTCCCTCAATAAAACCTAAAACAAATGGATGAAGCCCTAGAAAAATTACAAAACTTTGTGAGTTTTGAATACTTTGCTAGTACTGCGATTCTTATCATAGATAACATGAGAAAAATGCTTGATAATGAACAAAGAATAGACATTGTGTGTAGCCTAGCTCACATCATTGATACTCATGTCCCTACAATGGCTAGTTGTACTCAAACTTTGGGGTACACTCAAAGTCAAGGTGGAAATTCAATTCCTCCTCCCACAACTATGGCCTCTATTCCTACATACACTAATCCAACTATTATAACAAGGCAACCCACTCATAATGTCAATACGACCTCAAGTATTTCCACTTGGAATCCCTTTAGCTTTGTGCATTCAAGTCTCATATCTCCTAATTCATCTCCCCTCACAAACTTACAATTCACTTGTCCTCCAAATGCATATACACCTCCACCTTATTCACCTCCATCTCACAACACAACCAATGATTCCATCCTTAACCAACTCTTGCAAAATGTGTCATCCCTCCAACAAAAAATTTCCACATTGAACCAAAATCAAAATGGCCAACCTTTGCAATATGTCAAAAGAAACCCAATATCCTTAGAGATATTGAGAGCACAAATGCCACAAGGAAAAGATATTCCTAGATCTGATAAATATGGTGGTAAAGGCGATCCCAACAACCATGTTTTAGCATACATAGCCTTATGTAGTGACTTACATTTTTGAAGATAAGCTCTTGGCTAAGATTTTCCCTAGGTAATTATATGATACAACCTTGGAATGGTTTTGCTCTTTACCAAATAACTCAATTAGTTCATTCAATGAAATTTTTTATGCCTTTCTTGTTGGTATGTGGCAAGTGATCATGTTATACTGTACACTCTTCATGTATCCTTATCAGGGTCCGGGGCCAGGTCGGGCCCCGGGCAGGGGTGCGGGGGTGGTAGCCCCCAAAAAATGGGCGTACGGGAAAAAAGGAAAAATCAACTTTGTAGAACCCTAATTTATGGAAGCTTCTAAAAATATTGTTATAAGCGGTTGGGATGAGAGTTCTAGTATGGCATTATTCGTGATATTGTAATATATTTTGCACTAGATAATAAAATAATTAGATGGCTACGATTTGGTGGATGTAGCCCATATTGGGTGAACCACATTAAATTCTTTGTGTTATAATTTTCTGTGTGTTTTATTTCTTGGTTTATTGATAAAATCTGCATTTAACTTCTAGATATCTATTTTCTAATCCTAACATTTCTCAACCACTTCTAAGTATGCATTGGTCCTAAGATGACCTAAGCTAATTTAATGAAATGTAAACAAAATGATGAGTAAAAGATCACTGATCTTATAACATGATACCAATTTCTTTACTCACAAATCAATATTAAGATTCTTGATGTTGATCTTCAAAGGATGTTCTTTGAAAATCTACAAAAAAAAAATCAAGACAAGCTTGGGATGATGAAATTTCCCTCCTTTACACATTTTTGCATGACCCTTCATCAATATTAGAATTCGGTTAATCATCATGAAGCAAAAACTCCTTCTAATTGCCTTGAGAAATCCGAATTCGTGCCCCATAAAAAATTCCAACCATTCAAGAAATAGTATAAGATCTTTTTATAGATAAATCCACCCCAAACAAGTCAACATGTTGACTCTCAAGTAGCTACCATAAAAACAACAAATCCATATAAATTCTTGGAAAGGAGTAGATAGTTTACCTCGTTACCCGATACCCTCTATTCCATCATGTTGCAGCTTATGAGTAAGAACTTAGTCACCTTACCTCCCATTAGAGCCATTGATACCACTAAACCCTTACCTCCAAACTTCAACTCAAATGCCTTTTTCCATTATCACTAACAAAATGGACATGATACTGAACATTATAAGAGTCTTAAACATATTGTGCAAAACCTCATTGATTCTAATCACATCCAAATTGGTGGTGTTAATGATCAAGGAAATAAATCCATTGCCCCACCCAACCAAAATTTGTAAATCTTTACTAATCCCATGCCAAATCATAATATCTCTTTTATGAAAGATAATGATGCCAAGAATGATGTGATGAATGTTGACATAACTAATGATAACATGAGCGATGTTAATAATGGATATTATACTCTAGTCACCTTCATTGATGTTCAACCTTGCAAGGGACAAACCAAAATTTCTCTTGAAATTTCTTTCTCACAAAATTATGAAGGGTACTCCCCTTACGTACAACCTCACAGTAGCAAACAAAGAATGAACAACCAACATGCAGGAAGAAAACACAAAAAAATTATTATTTCTGAAATGGAAAGACAATTATAGAATTACATGGGCTTCGATTACAAGAATCATGAGCCACCCTAGTTGATCAGATCCTTCAAATTCATCTCTATGATCTCCTATCTCGCTTGCTACTTTCCCACCCTCTCTATCTATTCTCTAACTCTCCATCTATCTCTCTATCTCTCGATATCTTACTATGTATTTTTCATTTTACTTATACTCCTCCTTCAGGTCAGCTTGCCTTGTCGGTCATCTTAGTACCGCCTCATTATCCAATGAGTATCTAATCTCCCAAGTAGTTATCTATTCATTCGCTTCCAATCGTTGACCTCACGTCTAAAATCACCTGGCCAAAAGATTGTGTTGATTCACAACAATGATGTGAAATCATTAATGAATAATGTTGTGTCAAGTGTCGCTACCTTATTCTCCCATTCACCGCCATTGACCTACTGTCGTCATAATTTATTTACCACAATGCCGCTGATACCGCCCTACTGCAGCGCTTCCATATGACCATTGCGGTCCTCGTAGGTTACTGCTATACCACATGCTACCCACATGGACTGTTGCGGGATTGCGATCTCAGTACCGCCATACCACATAATCCATCACCGAACCATCATGGGGTTGTGGTTTCCAACTTTCCATACTCCAACGTCCTTCAAACTCCATCGCGGTCTTGTGGTTTCATCTCTCCGTCGAAGGGACTCACATCCTTGTCCTACCAAAATGAGAACCTCCCTCTGATTAGACTGCTACATGACCACTCACTATTGTTGTTAATGCCATTTATATGTCGATGGGACATGAAAGAAGGTCCCATCAAAGTCACCATGGCATGCCAATGAGTTAGTCCACTAAACATAGAATGTCAGATGAAACCAAGGTGTAAACGCAAGGTGTAAATCCTGACTGTCAACTTAGAAAACTTAACTGATTAGCCTTTATTGAGAGAAAATAGTCACAAATTGATGCAAGATAGCTCATATGCCTTGGATGCTCCTACATCAGACACCTGGGGTGATTCAAAAATGTTTCATGAGTTGAAATCATAAACATTTTTAGACCCTGTTCTTGTCCTGGATCCATCTATTTACCTTATCATGTTGAACATCCTTCGAAACCTGCCTATACAATCTAATGTCCCTTAGATCCTTCATTCTTCCCCTCTTCCTTCCACTTTTCACAAATTCCAATTCCCACCAATTTGTATTATGAAATGTTGGGAAATCATAATAATCAATTTTATCTTCTTTAGGAAACTCATGCATTACCTCTTCCCCTGATGCAATCATTGTTTCATTTTCAATATCCATGTGTTCCTTGTGTTCCTCATTTCCCACTTCTCCTGAAAAGTAGTTATCAACTATAAATTCAACGCTAGTATCACAATCAAAATACCCATACCTTCCATCTCTCTTGTTTGCATCCTGATCAATGTCAATAACACAATCAAAATATTCTTCCTTGTCATCTTGCAATAAACTATCATCCATACAAATGGGTATGTGTAGGATCATGGGGGTCAAAACTTGTAGCAAATTGAATGTAGTTTCTAGGATAGTAGTCATTTTATGGAAAAAGGTAAACCTGTTTTGCGAAAATTTGAAATTTTAATGCAGTGGTATTAAATTTTCAGGAAAAAGATAAGAAACAAGTGTATGTCTAACCACCCTAAGTATAAGAAAAAAATAATATTTTTTTTTTCTGAAGCTTTCAATATATGTAGAGGACACACAACTAGATGTGTCGGATTTTTTTTGTAATTTTTTAGTATGTAAATAATTAGTTATGATTTTTTATTATAACATTTCAAAATTATTAAAACGTCTGGGTCTGACCACCATAACTTGGTCAAAAATTTATGAAATTCATTTTTTTTTATCCTATAATATGCAAAACATAAAATGGGATGCATCTTTTACGTTCAAAAAATGTGAAATAGTTTGAAAGTTATAGAAGTTTTTTTTTTTATGAATAGGAATATATCAATATTAAAATAAAAAGATAAGACACATATTCACAAAACAATATGGGTGGTAAGAAGGCACATTTCGAGAGTTAAATGGGCCTAGCCTAGAAAATCAAAAAACAGAGTTACGTGGGCCTAGCTCAAAAGTCCATAATAACAGAAAGAAAATAAAAGGCCATCAAGTGGCTAGAGCAGTGCCAGCAGAGCCAAGAGGATCTCTGCCATCAGTCTTCTTTCCCCATACATCAGTGGGATCGGGAGTGAAATTAGGAGGAGGACCCCAACCATCATTAGTTTCCTTTTATTTTTCTTTATCTTCCTCGCGCTGAGGTGAGATTGCAATTGCTAAACGTAGAAATTTTTTATCAGAGCTCGACCAACCAGAGCCTCTACCAGGAGTGGTATTAGAGGGCCACCCAGAGCTGCTACTAGGCCAGCTAGAGCCACTACCAGGAGTGGTATCAGAGGGCCACCCAAAGCTGCCATCATTGTTCCCTCAGCTTTACCTCCAAAGATACCTTAAGTAATTAAGGGGAGTCGAGAGCACTGCAGAAAGAGGGTAGAATACCACCAGAAGGAGGTTGAAAGCTGAGAAAAAATCCCTCTCTCAGCCACAGAGGTGACCAGCTTCCTTGAAGGGAGGAGGCTGGCACCCAACTGTGTCCATGAGGCCTTGCCACAGTCCAGGCTTTGGGCAGCAACATGCTTCTTTGTTATTTGATGCAGAGCTTTGTTCTGACATGCTGCTTTACAGCCCAAAAGCACTTTTCTTTAGTAGTTCTAGGTTTTTGAAATTTTGTGGGTGAATCACTTAGACATAAAGGGTTTCGACCTGAAAGGCTAAAAGAAATCATGAATCCAAGTCCAAAACTGCTGAGCTCTGGTGTAGAACCAAAAGAGATGCTTAAAATACTTAGCTTGCCCACATAAAGGGCACTGAGGGTCTTGGACCCCTAGATGAATGAGTCGAGCCCCCATAGGAAAGCCTTGGAAAATAATATACTAGGAAAAATGGGCGAGCTTTGGCTCAACACTTGCAGACAAAATGGCAGAGAATATTTTACGCCAGACATGAGTAGAGGATTGAAGAAGCCATCTTTGGTTAAGACAACCAATCATAGGGAAATGTGGCGAGAGCCACATATAGCAAAGCCTTGGCTTGTAATTTTTGAAAGGGGTGTCTGGGTACCACTTCCAATCCTTCCA